>KZ807996.1:219535-267994 GCA_000696205.2 Oncopeltus fasciatus
AAATCTGAAGAATTCGCTTAGTTTACGCAGCTCCTGCGTGACGGACTTCTTTTTTTTTTTCTTTTTTTTTTTGCTAAATCTATATAATGTATAATTTTGTAAATCTTTTGTACTGATAGTTTATTTTTATACAATTTTGGTCAGCTTTATTGATAGCTATTAAATTTTCCTTATTCAAAGTTATTAAAGTCCCAGAATGAATTTGTTTTTTCATTTATTTATCCATTTAATCTTATACTAAATTGAATTGTGAATTAGAATAATTCTTATTTTCAAGCATGTGTTCTTAAAAATAACCTTACAAGTTTTACTATGTGACTTGATTCATTGGAAATAAAAACACATTAATGGTTAAGTAAATGTTGTGTTCTATCTTGTACCTTGATAAAATTAATAGTCAGATTGATTTTTCACATACTTAGCTTCTAAAATGAATTTATCTTTGTGAATAATATGGATCCTTATATCCAAATGAAGAAGAGGAATATATCATTCAGCAAACCATTCAAGAATTCAAACAAGCTGTTATAAATGTCTGTGCTTTAGGCGCATTAATAGCTTGACAAATGTTAGCTAACAATGCTAAGTGCTTTTTATCAATGGAGCTTACTACTAAATATAGCAGTGCTATTAAGCCATGGGAAAATCAATAGTGCAAATTTTTTTCTGGTTAGCATATGGTAAGAAGCCATTTAAACACTATAAACAAGTGTGTAATATAGTGTAGTTTTGAAGGCAGTAGACAGAGCTCCAGTGATAAATGGAACGATACATGTTTGATGGGTATCAAAGATGTGGAGTTTAGCTGAATAAGCTCTCCACAGTTACCTCTCTCTGAGAGTAGTGCATGCAGCAAACCTTGGCTTTTAGCAGCTAGTTTCATTGCTTCTAGATAGTTGGTAGAACAAGATGTACTTATGATAACATAAATAAGCATAAGCTTATCTCCTCTACTAGTAGTAACCTCCACTAATCATCCATACTTCTATTTTAAACATATTAATGTTTCATTAGGGTTCTACATCCCCTAGAGATTCACTCCTTCTGGCCATTTTTTTTTTTCTAAAGAAATTCATTTATGTTGGAACAAATCAACAAATCAATCTCGTAGCACTCCAAGCCATTAGTAGGAGGTTTTAAATGTGTCTTATTCATAACTTCTACTCCTTTGGTAAGTGCATCAATAATTTGAGATTAGCTTTTTCCACATTTGGCATTCCTTCATATTCTTATACAATAAAGATTGCTCTCTGATTAATGTCTGACTGCTGAGTGAAACAAAAGTCATTCACTTGTCTATCAATAACTTTATTATGTATTATTTTGTATTCTTCTTCAAATGAATACAAATAATTTTAAAGAAATAACATTGGCATAACAATAATAGAATAAGTAGTTTTCTAAAAACTTCCAGTGACCAAAAAAATATTTGTATTTTTACTTCAAATAAGAACTATGAAATTCTAATAAAATAAAATTTGTTTCTCCAACTAGTTATCTATTATAAATATATCCATGATATATTATTTGAAACAGTGGTTCCATCTGGACAGATAAGCCTCCCGTATTCTTACATGAAGTTATCTACTTATCCCCAGTGATTTACTCTGGCCCATAAGAAGAAAAAAAAATGTCAGTGTCTCTCAAATAGCCTTCCTTTCTTTTGGTAGTCTAATAAATTCTTAGTAAATTATTTAATAAATATTACATATATTTAGGATTCATATTTGTGACCTTATAATATTTTAAATGATATTAATTTACATAGTAGTGGTGGTGGGGGGGGGCAGGGGTGATCAATAGTTGATTAAATTTTTTTTTTTTTTTTTTTTTTTTACCTTACTTGTAACCTCTCAGGTTCATGTAGTAATTTAAAGATAGCTACTATATAAATTGCTCCTTTTTTCCACTTGTTTATAACTCTTAAGGTTAAGTTCACAAAGTCCTTATAAATATTTTTTTTATTTTTTTTTCAAGCCAAAGACAAAATTTTAAAAGAGAGAGAATTTAAATTAATTTGGCTGAATAAACATAATTTCTTTAGTCGTTTATTATTAATGGAAGTAATTATTAAGTAAAATATACAAATTTTGTGGAAATGGAAATATTTGGCTATGAGTCTAACAGTGTTTAGAACTTAATATTTTGTCAGTATTCATAGTCAGATTACCAACAAAATATTCATGTAAATAAGAACATGAATACATAAATCATTCTAGTGTTAAAATTAAGGACAATTTATTTTTAATTGTTATTAACAGATATTATTTTCAGTATTTTAACAGCTCAAGTTCATTCTCTAACAAGTATTACATCCAGGGAACAACTACAGATTCATCAGAGAGAGCCGGATAGCTTACAAGTATCTGTCCCAGTTAAAATGAAAACACCCATTCTCGTAGCTACATTGAATGAAAAACATAATACTCCTGCAATTATCAAATTACCATTGATTTCTGGCAGCAATACGATCACTGAACAAGAAAATAATAAAAGAATTAAAAAATCAGTACCTAAGCAGGAAAAGCAAGTGCCAGGGAAAGAAATGAGAAAAAAATTAAAGCAGCTGATGGCAAATATAACTGAAACTTTAAATGATATGGATTGGTATTTTGGATTAGACCAACTTGAGAATCCTGTAAGTTTGTTTTAAGCTACATCATGAGTACAATCCCGAAATGACAAAAGGTTACAACTCCCTTAAAATCAGTTCATCTTACTTTTCAACCTCTTGGGGTTATAGAGGAGTGGCAATTTACTTATTACCATATAAATCTAAAGAGTCATAGTTCTGAGAAGACTTCCATTTATAATAAAACTCTGACTGAAGTCAGAGCTCCCTACCTTCTAATAAGAAATCACTTCTATAAATACCTTCCTATTCCAAAGAAAATTTTGTTGGAAATATTTTTAAAAAATACTAAATTCTGTTTTTTAGATTTATTACAAATTTCAAGTACTCTTAATTGATCAATTTGAGTAGAATGCCCATCATAATTCCTGGCCTGACTATATTGGTTAACTTTTCAAAGGTTATTATAATAACTTTAGAATTATAAATTCTTAAAAAATAATAATTAAAATTATTCTTATCTAGTTTAAGTACAAGCCCACAAACTAAGGTCTTAAAACAAAAATTGAGTGATAAGTAAATATGTGCATAGACAAACCTGCAGATCGGCAGATTTAGACACTATATTAGCCTATAAGACCTTTCATTTAAAATTTAATTTTTATGCATTATTTAAACAAAAATAGTAATAAATAGTTTAAGAATTAGTAGTAGTTTTCACATTTTATTTTACTAATCTCATAATAAAAATAAGTTAATTCCCCCACCCAAAAAATAAATAAAAAGTTAATTCCTTTATTCAACATTATTTTTCATAAGTTTCTAAAATCATAGACCGAAAATGCAACACAAAGTAAAAACTCAGTATTGTGCTAGTACTATTATCTTGTACTTGTTTGAGGTAATATTCAACATCCATCATAATATTATTTCCAAATGGAATCAAAAGAAGAAAAAAGGTTATGTTCCTATGTTATAATTTTAATTTTTTAATTGTGTGTAAGTGAAAGTAAAAATACCTTCAAAAAGCATCTGGAATCTGAAGATTAAAGTAGAGAGATTCAAGGCATGAAAAAAACCCTTTCAGAGAAAATATTACTAGATAAAGAAAACAACACATACAGCTTTCATAGCTTGCTGAGAAGTTTTTCAGATAGTGATAACCATTGCTTTATTCTAAAATTTTCAGTTCTACTTTTTTAGTTGGATGACCTAAAACTGCTTTTACAAAACATTCTTTTAGACAGTACTTTTTTGTAAGCTAAGGTTGGAAATTTTAATTACTAGTAATTAATAAAAACATTAGCAACAGATCTATTTCCTTATTAAATGTAAAGTCCCAGTAAAGCTGGTTAAAGTTTCAGATAAAAAATAAATAAATAAGAAACTGTCTAACATACAAATATTTTCTCATCCCATCCTTTTATTTATTTTTAGGTGACTAGTAATGCCAAAAAGAAACTGCAGAAGAAAACCAACCGAAAAATTGATAATAGTAATATAGACACAAGTGAGAATGAGGTTACAAATGATTTACTCTTAGATCTATTCATTAAACAAATATATGACATAAACCCCATAGTGTTTGAAAAATTAAGGAATCGGATTAATGATCGGTCCTCCCTCAAAAGGCAAGCTAGGCTAGCTCAGCTTTCACAAAATGAAATTGAAAATGAAAGAAAATTATATCCTGATTTTCAAAATACCATGGATAAACCAAGAAAATGTATTTTAAAGAAGGTTTTACTGAGGAAAATGGTTCCTGATTACGGAGAAAATGAATTCGAACAAGATGCCATTGATACACCACCTCAAACTAGTATTGAAGAAGATAAACAAAAAGCAGCTACTTTAAAGGAAATTAAAAACATTCCAACTTCTACTCCTTCAACTACGTTTGAAACTTTCTATGATTATGGAGATTATTATAAAAACCATGACTATAATGCTCCTGATATTTTAGAATATGATATAAATAGAGTTGAGGTAGAGCGTTCTACAATTGAAAATCATGAAAATGTAGCTAACGGATATAGAAGAAAAAATTTTATGAAATTCTATCCTAGAAAAAAATATTAAATACAGTGCCTAAAATCAGATTAGAAATCTTTAAATAAGAGTAAAATGTATGTTTTATATTTTTACAAAATTAAAACTATTATTTATTACTTGCCTCTGTGATTTGGAGTGAATGTGATGTCATGGTCAACAAATTGAGCAAATTGCATAACCAAAAGGGAGTACCTGCTGTGAAGGTAAGAAATATCAGCATGAATCATTGTTGAAACTAGACGTGGTGAAGGTAAAGGAACTCCTGTTACTGAGGTCAATCTGGGGCTTGATATACCTGTAATGTTAAATTAATGAATTTATAATTCTATAAAAATTTGATTAAAGGACTAATTAAAAAAGCAAAAATTAGTATATTTAATAAGAAATAATAAAAGGTGGCAAAGGAAAGAGTAGTATTTTTTTAAAGGTAAAAAGGCAAGACTTATTTTAGAAATTTGGAATCAAAGTAATTGTTTAATTTTTTTTATTTCATTGAATTAAACTCTGCAGCACTGGTATGTGAGTTAAGAAATAAATCTACCATACCATCTAGAAAAACTTTCAGAGTAGAACACAAAAAATGGGTTTACTTGATGTATTTTTAAAGACACCTGATGTCTTTTTTTTGTTTGCATATTGTTTTCATTTTACAATTGATCTTTTCAGTTTTTAAAGACTTGTATACTAGTCTTGTATCACCAATATTTGAGAATTTCTTATTTTTCGATAAATTCATGCACTGAAATATGATATAGCCTGACTATTTCCAGCAGATTTACCCTGGGGAAATCAAGCTATTCACATTAGTACAGTGACTCAACTTTTGAATTTCAGCAGATATTTACCAATAATCCTACTTTAAAGAATCTAAAAATAATATATATATTGAACAAGCCATATATTTAGCTTCTACAAAATAGGATCAGGTTTTTTTTTTTTTTTTTTTTTCAAAAGTCATGTTATAGTATTAATACTAAAATTATTCTTCTGTTAAAATTATTCATTACTCAAATATATTTTTCATTATTAAATAAATACAATACTAATATTTTCCTCCCTGTTATATAAATTAAGCTGGCATTTTAAACGTTGTTCCATGCATTCCCAGAATACCCCACTCTTTTCAGTTTCTAATTACAGCCAAACAAACCTCTCCTCCTTGCATTTCTCCAGTGTAAGTCATCCTTCACTTCTTCAAGAGTTTGCCCATTCTTTACAATTGTACCTCTGTAATAACTATTGTTAACGAGTATAAATACTTGAATTTGTAAATTTGGATGTAAAATAAAAATACATCTCTTTAAACTCTCACCAGAGCCAAAAATATATATAACTGGCACAATCAGTAAGATTCTTACCGTAGATTTTGAGAAGAAATCTGTTGAACCTGTAAATTAAGAAAAGCTCTTTGCCTGCTTTGAAGTTGGCACAGTAACAAGTATATCATTTGGAGTCATTGAGCATTGAGATAACATTGAGTTTAGAAGTACTCGCCTTTCTGTAAGTTCTTTTATAATAGTTTTAAGTTTGAAAATAATATAAATTTTTTTTTATTGACAATTAAAACAATTGTTAATATTGAATATTATCGAATATTGAATTTTAATTTTTATTACATTTCACTTAATTATTAATGAAAAAATGATAAACCCACTTATTAAACCACCAGTACTTAACGGATAGCTACAAAGATGGATGCCCCTAAATCAAGCACCCCAACTCTTAGATGGGAATATTTCTAGATAATTCTAGATTTTTATGGGTTTCAGAACCCTGCATAAGATTTTAAGTATTTTCAAAAAGTTAGCCGACAAATTTTACAATACTCTAGACCCAGAAAATTTCCAAAATGAATATCTCATGAATTCAATTTTAACTAAAATTAAAGGCAAAACAAACATGGACTGAATCCATTTCAATCCATTCCCCAACTAACGCAATTACAGGAAATCTTACTAAGTTCATACTATGATAAATGACAGTAAATACAGTATACAGTATACAATAAAAAAATATGTGAATTAAATCAAGGCCTCAACGAATCCTACTTTCATTTTTATGATCTTATAATAAAACTGCTCAATTTACAGCTGGCATACTACTCTAATCATGTAGGTAATTTTGCAGAACCACTAATGAAATACTGGAAAAATATGTCACTCTGAGTATTACTAAATGATTTAAGAGAACCAGTAGGCTCACTCCTTAGAAGAAATCCCGACAAGCTTGACCAACCCCTATCAATGTTAACAAATGACTATCAATTTAAAAATAACAAATCCCCACCAACACTAATGTAACACTAGAGAAATCTCAGCCAAATTAAGTCTAAGAGATGATTCCCACAAAACAGTCAAACATAGTGATAAATCCTACTCGACCAAATCAATTGAAACCAAGACAAAATTTCTATACATCTCAACAAAATTATTTCACATCTATAAGTCCAGGGAGAAAAATAGCCCAAAGTCCGTTAAGTAATCGTAATAAAAAAACACTATAAAGCATTACCTCTGATTCCTACGTCAACTACCTCCAGTGAGCCTGGATTCTTCTAGAAGGTCAGAAAACAGCAACAATTTAAATTATAATAATATAAACACCGAAACACCAGAATCAGAAATAACAAAATAGAAACACAATTTTTTAGAAAGTACCAGCCTCAACCTGAACCAGTATACTTAATGAATTTAGTAGATGACAAAAATCATCTTCCCTCCAAAATCCTAAATTAAAAATCTTAATTGACTCCAGTTATCTTTCATAAGAAGATGTCTGATTGTCTTCTAGACACCTCTCAATCCTTTGTTAAACCAGATATGGCTAAAAAATATTACTGCTTATGATTGATCCTATGAAATTAGAAAATATTGGTATTGGAAAATTTAAAATTATTCTAACTTAATGATCCTGATAGGAGTATACAATCAAAAATTAATTAAAGGATGTATTGATTTCACAAATAAAAATATGGGGGACCTTTTCCCAGATTTCTGACAAAAATAACAGGTTTAAATTTATAAAAAGTTTTTTAAAAAATTTTAATTATAGAAATGAATAAACCTTAAAATAGGTTAAAGGAACCCTTGTACTTAATAATGAAGTAAAATTATTCAGAAAATAAAAATGAAGTTATGAATTAGAAGTAACATTTATCTAGTCAAAATATTCTGGAATATTTCACTGAAATATGGGCAGTTTTATAAGGGGGATGCTATATTACTTTCTAATCTTAACCATTTTTTAAAAAAGAACTTAAAAAAGTTTACCATTTTCATAAACAGAAGGCAGCAGTCTAGCAAAGGTGGTGAGACTTTTCCCAAGATTTGGACGATCCAAGTTGTTACAGTGACCCGTTAAGGTTCTCCAAGGATAACTTGGATCACAGGGGCCTTCTTCTTCATGACAAATAATTTCAACTGGCTGACTAATAAGACCAGTGACATCCAAATCCGAAAATAGATCTCTATTTGGAATATCAAAAGAAATCACATTGTCTCCACCATCCAACTGTCGCCTTCTTCGAGCTTGTCTATCAATGAAATTAACAAGAAACAGTTAACATTACCAGAACAATTTTTATTTAATCAAAGAAATATATATAAATACTAAAAATGCATTGGTTGACTATTTTCTTGTCTTATATTTTTATTCTTGACATTTACAATGTTTATTAAACGTGTATTAGTGTTGAGGATATGACTTGTATACCAAAAGTCTTGGGTCACATATAAATCACATCCACATATAATATAAATTCACATTCTCCTAGTCCTTATTCCAAACTAATTGTTTTCTCATGTGCTATAACCACAGTACTAGTGTACTAACAGGATGGTGTTACACCCCTCAATCTGGTAGTGTCTCTCGGGTGTAATACATGAGGAATAAATAATGACCCCAGAAATTACTGAGTTCTGTCAGTTTACAGATGACAACTCTTGCAAGTGAGTAAACCCATACAGAAAATCACAGATTAGAAGGAGTTAAGAGCTGGTTTGATCACTCTGTTAAAAAAAAAAAAAAAATCTAATAAATAATAATAAACCTTAGCCTTGGAGCTAATGGTCTAAAAATGGTGACACCCATGGCTTTGTATAGAGGACTCCAACTCATGCCACATGCAGTCCTCAGACTTTATACAGACAAGGAGCCAAACTAAAATTGATGAAATAATTAAAAAGTTGCACCACAGACATTGCAGCCATTCAGGAATTGAGGAGACCTGCAAATTGCAAAGCTGTATCTCTCAATGGGTGTATACCCCCATGTTCTACAGCTGAAGGAATGGATAAAGGAGGACTGCTGGTATATCTTTCATTGTTAGTCCAGAAGCAAGAAAGTCAGTCCTGAACTTTACATCTGTTAATGATAAACATACAAATATACAAACATACCAAGGGTCAAATATTGTTGGCTCAATTCCTTGATTGAGCCCTCACCCATGACAGAAAGAGTTGGAGCAGTTGAAGCATATATATAATATATATATACACATATACATAAATAACTTCTCTTAAAATTCATTTTTATAACTAAATTGAAATAATTTTGATTACATCCTCATCTAAGAAAAATGAATAAGTTACAAACATAAACTATATCAGAATTAATACATAAGCCCTGATAGGCTTTCTTAAAAATCAATCTGTCAAATAACAGCTGTACATTGTCATAAGACCAGGAACACATTACTATTTTTGACACTTTCTCTCAGCAAAAGAAGACTTATAAATCTTTATTTGTCACATTTCTTCTATCAAATTTTGGAATATATGGGTATATGTTATATAATTAAGAACTTGAAAATAACTACTATTTTACTTCATCCCTCAAATATTTATATATATAGTCAAGTTTTATCTAAGCCTCTCCCATTTATCATACCCATTCATAGTCAAAAATAAAGACAGAAGGAAAGAATGAGCTTATTCAATTAATCAATTCAGTTTTAGTTATGTGTTAAATTATATATTACAAATACATACAAATACAAATACATAATAAAAAAAAATTTTTTTTTGAGATAAATCTAAATTATGGACAAATTGATAATTTTTCTTAGAGAAATACCTGAGCTAACCTTTTAACTATATTCTACGTGTATTATAAATATAAAATATTGCAATGTCATCCTACTTGTCTTACTTTACAGACATTTAAGTCAATGCTACAATTAAAATTATATTAAAGCAAACTGTAATATCTGCAAATATCATATGTATGAGTAAAATGTATGGTGTTTTAAAGTAATTTATTAGAAAATATTATTCTAAACCCCACAGAAGTAGCAGATACTTTATTTTCTATAACTAATTATTTTTAATGAAGCGTTCAAGTTTTTAAATTTAAGAGAAAAATTNATATATATATATATTATATATATATATTTTTTTTTTTTTTAATTTTAATGTATTACAAATGGTTATCTTTGCTTTGTTAGTCGCCTGTTTTTTTTTTGTTTTTTTTGTTTTTTTGTACAAGATTGTAGGCTAAATTTGTAATGAAGACGAATAGTTAATGTCTGTGTCGATAAATAGTTTTATTTGGCTAATTACATTTATTTAAAAGAGGTGAACTGTCAAAAGTAGCAGGGTGTAACTGATTGTAATGTTATTGGTAACAGTTACCAGTAAAACTTTTTAGAAGTTTTTTTTTTTTTCCTCCGACATGTCAATAATTTTAATTTTCAAGTTTGGTGCAGTCTAACCAATTTTTATATATAACCCAACCAAATAATCTATTTAAATAAACTAAAATAAACCATTAATGTTAATTTCTAGTAGATGCTCAAAATATGACTAAAAAGATGATATGAAAGGCTTTAACTCTGATCGAAAAAAAAAAAAGCGAATTTATGTATATGTGCATGAATTATAATTAATAATTTAGAGAAATTCTCATTCAAGTCCTGATCATATCAGAAATAATTTAAAACATGAAGCAATGATTTTATTGATGCCAGGATGGTTATATATAGTTCTCTAATTTTTATAAAGCATTACACATTTTTTTATTATTAGTTTTTCAAAATAAGCTGGAAATTCCAATTTATCTGCAGGGAAATGTTATTATGTATGATGATAGATAACGGCAGCGACATTTTTTTTATAAATTATATCATTTTAGTAGGAAAAACCACTTAAGCGAAGTTGTAATCAATACCTTAAGAAAGTCCCTTCTTAGTTAACTTTTATAATTGTTTTAATTGGATAAAATTAATCATTATTAAAGATCTGAGACTAATGATCCCTCATTACTTCTATGTTTCAAAATGAAAAATAAATTATTAGAAAAAATTATCCTGTTATATAGCAGGAGATCCAGGTTCGAGCCCTGGCTGGGACAGTTAGATTTTTATTCTATTCCCTTGCATTTAATAGTTTAAAATTTACGTGGGATAAAAAAAAACCACAACCTAAATAAAATATTTAAAATATTTAATGTGTAAATTATAATATATGATTAATTGATGAGTGTTTATTTCTTTGAAATAAAAGAGATATCCAGCAAAATAATGGAAATCAATAGAATTATGAATTTTATTAACTAACCACACTTAAAACAAGAGGAAGATACTCTAAGTATGTAATATGTTGTATTTGGGCTATCACAGTCTTTCTTGCTTCCTTGTATATTTGTTCGGGAGACCATTTAGGATTCAAAGCTAATAATTGTGATGCAATTCGGTTATGTTCTTTAAATAAAAGTGTGTAGAGCCCTCCTATTCCTGAACCTCGCCTACACCTGAAAAAAATTTGAAAAATTCATTAACAAAAATATTTAATATATAAAACTATTTTGATAATAATAACTAAAAATATGCCTCCCCATAGCATAATGCATTAAATAATTATATACCAACTTGAAATAAATATTTTTCAGAGCAGTTTTCAGCCAAACACTAGTTTCCATTATAAATTAGTATAACAAAATAAACTCTTGACTTAGAAAAGAATCAGTAAGTGCTTTTAGGTTCAAGATGTTGAATAGTTTGCAAGAATAAGGATCATAAGCTAATAATGTAGTTTATTACATTTTGTCCTTTCAAACTCTTCCCATTTCCTTGCCTGTTCTTCTAGACGTTTTACCTTTATAGGTGTCTGGTCTTTCCGTTACTTCTTTGGATCATGTTACTACATGCTTTATGCTTAGCATAATTCATTGTACAAGTTTTCATAATATTAGATAAATGGAGAAAAAATTCTATTGTGTTTATAATTTAAGATCTTTTTCAATATTAGCAAATCAAGTAAATAATCCAAAAGGTTTAAAAAGCATTTTTAAAAAAACCTACATTTTTTTATGCTTTTCAAACTTTGAAAGTTATACTAAAATAATGTACAATAAGAAAGTCCTTGAAGCCATTAGTTAATATGAAGTTTATTTAATTTAATCATCTATTATAAAGGGTTTGCAATCCAATAAATCTAAAACTGTAGCAGTCCATTTTTGCAAGGCCCATGGTTACTTCTTAACAATAAAATAAAAAAATAAAAAAACCTGTGAGTCTTAAAATTGTTCAGACTAAAAGAGTTTTATATAAAATTAAGTATTTATTTATAGTTTCAAAGACTGAAATCCAATGGGGAGAGAAAAAGTCTATCCATCTACCTTATGTGACAGCAAGTAATGCTAATTATAATTATTAAAACATAACACCAATATCGAAGTTTTCCTAAAGTTTAAAAAAAATGCTTTGACGATTCAATGAAATAAATGAACATTTAAAATAAGCACACTATTTAAAAGGGTTATTTTTTTTTAAGTTCTATACTTTTTTACATATATTTTGTACATGTATATATTTAAATACATTTTTACATATATTAATTTAAGCTTTGTTAAGAGTGGACTTTAAAGTTAAAAAAAAAGAAAATTGTTTTGGAATATATGTTCGCTCCATATTTAAAAAAAAATTATAGATAAAATTTTTATTTATTTTAGTTTTTCATAACTATATGCATGTAACCTTGTAGTTGGACATAAATGTTTAGTTCAAAAAGGCAAACTTACTTATTCACGATCAAGTTCATAAGTTCTTGAGAAGCATATTCAAATAAAAGGGAATTGTTTGCCAGGCTAAGAGCCATCTTATTTGGCTTACTGAATGCAGCTGCTGTACCCATTGGAGATTTCGGATCCACTGTTCCTTCTGAAAAACAATGAAAGGATTACTTGATGATTAATTAATTTATTAAATTATGTATGATCAAATTTGTTAAGACATTGTTCCTAATACATTAAATAACCGTACTGTGAGTGTATACAAAATATTCTTGTCTCTGCCTCCTAGCAACATCCTCTTCAGCTTTTCGTAGAGCATCTTTAATTAAATCAAGGGTCATCAAAGAAGAAATATCATCATTTGCATCTCTTGTCTCTTCATTTTTCACTTCTTGCCAAGCTTTGAGATCAATTCCTTGATGATGATCACAAGATATGACTGCATTTCTGTAAGAAAAACATGTTTTTGGTGAATCACTTAACTTAGTCCTGCCTAAAACTAAATAAAAACTAGTGTTTAACATCTGGGAAAAAGAATGACCACCAGCAAATTTTGTTTGCCAAAGTGGCAAAAATTAACAAAGCCTAAAAACAATTTAGAAACTTAATGGTCATCTTAGGGCAAATTTATTCCAATTAAGTTTTAATGAACAGTAGTTGTTGCTGGATTAGAAATATAAACAAGATAAAGTGGCAAAACTCATCTATTTTCCCAATAGAAAGCTAAATTTGGTCTTGCATCAAAGAGACCAACAATTAAAACTAGGCATAAAAAAAAATCAGATGAGTATTATATCTCACAGTCATTTTTGACTGTATTATCTTGCATTAATGTATAATAGAAATATAAGTAAAAAATAAATTATATATANCTCTCATGGTCAACAGAACCAGAAGTAGCATTATCAACTCATGAGACATATATATATATATGTGTGTGTGTGTGTATGTGTGTGTGCATTAAATATAGCTCTTACAGATAAGGGTCATCTTGTAGAAAAGCTCTGGGCTGAATACTTTTTATTTCAGGCATATTGAGGCAGAAGAGGCTGCTTAAGGAAACTTTTCTAATTTCAGTCAATTGCTCTGTAAAATAAAATTAAAATACAACTCATAACAAATATGTAATAATAACATTTACAAGGTATTTTAACAATAAACTAGACATGCATATTTCAACAGAAAAACTTTGAGTATATTAAAATAAAGCATAAAAATAGTACCATTAGAGAAAGTAGCTGGGGGGAGATCATTCTCATACCAAAACCTGTCACTTGCTCTAAGGGAGGAAAACTGTTTAGAAAGCAGGCAACTAAAAGTTGGACCTAACAAAGATCCTAGTTGTGGAGGTTCTAGGAGGCCTCCTACCAGCAAGTCAATGTCTGAAACCTTCCTAAAAAAGAAGAAAAAACTGAATTAAAATTCATATTTTTAAAATGGACTTTAAAAAACACAGCAAGAGTGCCAAATCTAATTTTTTTTAAAATAGATATGAATTATAAACCTAAAAAATTTAAAATAGTCATAGCTTGTAAGTGACAAGACCATATCCACACTGACAGTCTAATATATTCCTGACACTTGTGACATTATTCTCTTCATTAGTGCAAAAAATGAAGAAGATAAGATACATCTTAAATGTCTATGGGTAACAAAAATACTGAACATTAATTTTTACACTCATCATTAAATCAACACTTGATTAATATGAAGCAAAAATAGTTCCTCAGTTTACGAAGCATTAGCATTTAAGTAAACTATACAATAAATATGGAAGTCCAATAATTATATGTTCAATTAGAGTAAATGTATTTTACAACAAGGATCAGTGATATATTTATTTCTAACCATGTAAATAAATTTAAAATTCCTGAAGAATGTTTTTATACCTGACATAAATTAAAAGATTTTGCACTAAAACCAATTTTAATTAAATGTAAAAAGAGGTCCTATTTGTCTTACACTGCTAAATTCTATTATTCATATAATTGATAAAATAACTATTTTTATAAATATTAGATAGCCTGAAATAATTTAACACATACCTATAGACTGTAGAAAGCTGCTTTAGCACTTCATCAGTTATAGCTTCCAAATCAGAAAAAGTTTTCATTTTCTTCTGTGTGCATAGGTGCACAACATCGACATAAGTGGCTAAACCATGCTTCTGAGAATATTCTATTAGTTGCAAAGCATTACTAACTAAAACAGAAATAATTGACAAGTCAAACACCATTAGTAAATTTATTTTATTATTAAGAAAGCAGTGATTTAAGTAACTTACTTCTTGATTGTATGTTGGGTTCATACGCAGGTGCTAGAGCACTCATCAGATAATGAGCTAAAAATGAATCTGTCTCTGAGATTCTTGATTCATTTTTGAAACCAGTAGAGGACTAAAAATGAAAAAAAAATTAGATGTAGATCTATGGAGAATTTTTAAATCTATGAAGCTATTTAAAATTTGATAATTTATAAGAAATAGGGTTGGAAAGAAAATATTTACTGAAAACAGGTTTTAATATTAAAAAATTAGAATTTATTAACTAGCCTCATTGTAGCACCCCCTGGACTACCCAATTCAGGTACTTGAGCACAATGGGGAATGGCAGACGGAAGGCAGAAGGCAGGAACACATGATGAGGCAGGATCACCCTCCCTACTGCCCGAGTGCTAACCCTGCAAAAGAGGTCAGTTTGCAGGCTTGGGGTGGCAGATCAGCAGACTCGGAGGCACTGATTGGCACTGACTGTCAGCAGTCTCCTAAACCTATGTTTCCATATTCATGTATGAAACAGCTGGCTTCATACCGCAGAACTTGAAGGTTTCACTGAACTTAACGATATTCTGAATAAAACCAGCTAAATGATTTCTCTGATTAATATAAACTCACAGACCTCGAGAACTTCTTTGAATGACCTTTAAACAGGGGATATAAAGTTGCAAATAAATCACTAGATGCATCTCATATACAACAAGCAGGCCTTTAGCAATTTACTTTTGAGTCTTAAATATTTAGATCACTGAGCAAGAAGAAATTCAACAACACTTCTGAAACTTTTACAAAATGTATTTGGTTCAGACTGTTATAGATTCTTGAGTTAAATGCTAGAGAGGAATCCAATCCACTGAATTTTTTTTTATTGTCATTTTCCTGTAGCTTAAATATTGCATTATTAACTCCAGGTCCACTCTGGACATGACAGGGATGCAAATAATTTACAAATAACTGTCAGCAAAATCAATGAAGCATCTATTATAAAGGGTTTGCAATCCAATAAATCTAAAACTGTAGCAGTCCATTTTTGCAAGGCCCATGGTTACTTCTTAACAATATTCCTTTAATATAACAATAGTGCAGGCTGAAAAATATCATCTCAAGGAAATGGCAGGATAGGTTGACCAGAATCACGACACATCTGGGGTCAATCGGAAGCACTATCATACCAATCAACCACAAGGGATTAGTCTAGGAAGGAGCAAGTTGTCTTTACCTATCTGCAAATTGGGTCACACTCGGCTCACACATAAACATTATCAAAGAGACTAATTTTGTATCTTCTCTAACTTGAGAGTAATTGTTTTAAAATTAAACTTATTGAAGGAAGAAAGATGTGATGATTGCGTCTGCAATGAATACATACCAGTAAAGGTGGAATTATGGTGGGTAGAAGTTGTATGGCAGAGAGAGCAGCTTCAAGGAAAGTCCCTCCACCAAGACTACTTGAGTAACCTCTAAAAAATCCTTGTGGGAGTAAATTCTCAGACCAATCAGTCTGTAAGCAAAATTTTACAAAAATAAGTTTTGAATTCCTCAACATTAAAAAATAATTTTATCAGAATTAGGGTCACAGAGCAGAGCTTAAACTTCTGTTTAATCTTTCAGCTTTGACATTAATCTGGGGTTAAATATTGGCACAGTTATGTTGTTAATCTCTGCCCAGCTATATTTACTGTCTTACTATTTTACAAAAAATAATTAGTAAATAAACTATATAGTATATGAGGTAAGTAATAATATATGAATTTAAGTCTATACAGATTTTATACTAACAAAATAAGTTAAAAAAATCAAGTGTAAAGTACAAAAAGATGAAATTACTGAATTAATAAGATAAATGACCTAATAGTTTGACATATTATATTGTCATTTTCCTGGAGCTTAAATATTGCATTAATAAGTCATATGTTGCATAACATAGCTTATAGACATGAATTAATTTAAATATTTTGCCTTAGTTCTACATACAAAATGTATGTTGTGCCATCAGTGAATAATAAAAATTATTCTCACAATTATTGCAATTAATGAAGAAATGTTCGAACACATTGAGATCTAATGTGATAATGTATTTTAAATATAAAAGAGTATTGCTTTATTTAATTTTTTTTTTTTTTTTGGTTTTACAAAACTGAGAGATCTTTAGACCCCATATGAAGATACTTATGTACATAGTCAGACCTCAAGAGTTCTGTATCTTCCATACATACGCCTTGCGTACACTCAGAGACATGTTTGGATATGTAATCAGATAGTATGTACAGAAGCTTAATGACCAGTACTACTTCAAATCTCCACTCACTTGGAAGACCTGTGATTTTCAGTGGGGGGTTTACTTCAAACCCCTCAAATAACAGTCTGGCAACTATCTACCTAGGAGGGAATAATATTCAACCACCCCCAGGTACAAAATTGTTTGGACATCAGCAAAGCATGGTTAGAATTTTTAAAACAAACAGTCCAAAAGGATACATAAGCAGTTCAGAAAAAATAGAGAAATGAAACCTAGGACTTCAATATGTGTGTCAAGTATGCTAATCATAGCATCTCAAGCACTCAGTGATAACGTATCAATTTTAAAATATATTTACTATTTAATTGATTAAATTTTAAACTTTTACTTTAAAATATAACAGTCAAATGAAATAGTGGTTTTACAAAATAATTATACACAACATATGGATAAAAATTTGCATATACCATGAGAAATGCCAAGGTTTTTATTCCTTATTTAAAATATTTAATAATTCATGAGAGGGAACAGAATAAAAAAATCTATCTGTTCTCGCCAGGAATCGAACCTAGATCTCTTGCTATCCGGGCCTAGTATGCTACTAGTCATGATGAGAGCCGACAAAATGCATGACAATGTCAGCTACTTCGAGTTTAAGACGAATTTCTCGTCTTTCTCGTAAGTTAGGCTCTCGCTAATGAAGAGGGAATTGAGTGAGATATCTAGCCTGTCCTAGTGGTGTAACGGTCAGCATACTAGGCCCGGATAGCAAGAGATCCAGGTTCGATTCCTGGCGGGGACGGATAGATTTTTTTATTCTGTTCCCTCTCATGAATTATTTATAATTTACGTGGGATAAAAAAAAACCACAACCTAAATAAAATATTTAAAATATTTAATGTGTAAATTATAATATATGATTAATTGATGAGTGTTTATTTCTTTGAAATAAAAGAGATATCCAGCAAAATAATGGAAATCAATAGAATTATGAATTTTATTAACTAACCACACTTAAAACAAGAGGAAGATACTCTAAGTATGTAATATGTTGTATTTGGGCTATCACAGTCTTTCTTGCTTCCTTGTATATTTGTTCGGGAGACCATTTAGGATTCAAAGCTAATAATTGTGATGCAATTCGGTTATGTTCTTTAAATAAAAGTGTGTAGAGCCCTCCTATTCCTGAACCTCGCCTACACCTGAAAAAAATTTGAAAAATTCATTAACAAAAATATTTAATATATAAAACTATTTTGATAATAATAACTAAAAATATGCCTCCCCATAGCATAATGCATTAAATAATTATATACCAACTTGAAATAAATATTTTTCAGAGCAGTTTTCAGCCAAACACTAGTTTCCATTATAAATTAGTATAACAAAATAAACTCTTGACTTAGAAAAGAATCAGTAAGTGCTTTTAGGTTCAAGATGTTGAATAGTTTGCAAGAATAAGGATCATAAGCTAATAATGTAGTTTATTACATTTTGTCCTTTCAAACTCTTCCCATTTCCTTGCCTGTTCTTCTAGACGTTTTACCTTTATAGGTGTCTGGTCTTTCCGTTACTTCTTTGGATCATGTTACTACATGCTTTATGCTTAGCATAATTCATTGTACAAGTTTTCATAATATTAGATAAATGGAGAAAAAATTCTATTGTGTTTATAATTTAAGATCTTTTTCAATATTAGCAAATCAAGTAAATAATCCAAAAGGTTTAAAAAGCATTTTTAAAAAAACCTACATTTTTTTATGCTTTTCAAACTTTGAAAGTTATACTAAAATAATGTACAATAAGAAAGTCCTTGAAGCCATTAGTTAATATGAAGTTTATTTAATTTAATTAAAAAAAAACATGCTCGATTCAGTTTAATGACAGCAAATCTAGTTTTATCAAATATTCAATAAAATTATTAATAAAAAAACAATAAAAAAACTCACTCAGGGCACATTAAAATATTAACTTTGCCATTAGGAGCCAAAAGAATTGCTTCCTCTTCCTCTGATAAACCGTACAGATTTGACCCATCAATATAGCCAGTAGCTCCATTTATTAGTCCATCTTCTGAAAATAAGGAAATTTAAGTAAATAACTAACTCAGATTAATATGATGAAAAAAATTGTGAGTGCTTAATTATTCTTTATCATAGACACTTAAATAAACATAATAACTTGTATAATATGCATTACTCCATTGTCCCTCAATTATAAATTACTTATTTTGTATTTCATATTTGCAACTGTTGTGCTTCTATTAGCAATAAGCTATTGGTTTTGCATAAATTTATTCATCAATCTCAAGCTAACAATGGCTTATTCTTAGCTATTATGAACTCTGTTCAAGTGCATGTTCTATTTGTGTTTTACACATTTCAAAAACTTCATGTACCTCTTGTATCTAAGGTTTCATCTCTATTCATCTACCATCAAAATTTCATCTTAAGAGTGTACCTATCGAATATGGGAACTCGGCTTTATATTTTTTCAAAGTCCATCTTAATCTATCCTTCTCCTCTAGATTGCATTCTTTCTAAGCGTTTCTGTGTAATTTCTCTATTCACTATAAATCAGTTTGGCAATGTTAACAAATTTTTTTTTTTATTTTTTTGTTGGTTTACCACATTAACTGCTTATTTCTTGGACCTCCATTCATTTTGTACTTCTATTTCCCTTACACAATATTTCTCAGTAGATTCATTTTGAAGATATATCTCATACATTAGAACTGAAATCTGAGCAGTAGGGTTTAAAGTTGGCCTATGTACATTTTCTATTCAAATATATTTCAACAGCTTTGATTTTTTTAAATTGAATTTTTACTTCGTCTTTTTCTTTTAAAGCAAAACATATTAAAAGTTCTCTTAATATTGAAAGTTAAACAATTAATATTTCTTATGATGGGTCAGTAAATAAAATAAATGTTTTAGTAAATAATTGCAATTTTGATTCCAAAATTGAAGTCCCATTAACATAAATTAGTATTCAGAAAATTATGCAAATCTAAATATACTGAAAATGCTTATCTCCAGTAATTTTTTTCACAACCGATTGCTAATCTTGCTTCAGTGTTAAATTTCTTGAGCACATGATTTAGTATTTATAGATGCAAATCAGAACACTTGATAACACTTAGTTTCCCTACATTAAAACCAAGTTAGAGCAATGTATTCGGTTACAAAAAATAATTATTAAAAAAATAACAATACCTGTATTAAGAGGATTTGATAGGTCTCTCAAAAGGAACTCAGACCAGAGGCCAAGCAAAGCTGTTGCATGCTGATGGTGCTTTGCAGATCCAGCATGAGCTTCTAGTAGTCTTGAAAGATCTTCCATACGCACATTTTTCTCTTCTAAAATGTTAAAGTATAACTAAATTAATAATGAAGAATTTTTTGACCGTAGATATTATAATTAGATGATTTTAGTATGGGTTCGGTCAAGGAAGATCCAAAAAAATACCAATTTAAAAAAAAAGTGTATTTTTTAAAAGATTATCTGCCAACGTTTTGGCTTACATTGTAAGTCATCTTCAGGGCTGTAGAAAATACAATGTCATGAGAATACAACAATAATTGACAATATTATAATATAGAATTATCATAATTTAATGTGATATCAAAGGTGTGACTGTAGAAAGCTATGTAAGAGAATTTGAAAACATGCAGACAACAACCTATTAAAAAATAATTGAATAAATTAAAGCAGTAATTGACCACACCTGCCTATCATGAAGACGAGAGAGGACGTCCTGTCCCTATGTTTACATTTCCATGACTGAGAAGAAAATATAATTTTTCAAGAAACAACGTGGGTAGTGGAAGGGTAGGGGGGGGGAGGTAAGAGGCGGAAGGTACAAAGGGAGAGCGGCCTGTTACAAAAGGAGGCAATAAAAAGGAAAAAGGAAGGGTATTGTTGGGAATAAGTAACTTTGGAACTGGGAAAAATTTTTGACAGGTTTATTGAGAAGGAGGGCTAATGGTTTTTAGAATTTTGAAAATGTTTGAATAACTTGAAGAAATTTGTTCTATGTTCGTTCTGTTGTTAACTGGATAGTGTTGTAAGTTAATGGGAACGGTTTTGGACAAAAGGCATTTGTGTTCATAGGGTTCAGTAGAAAGAATGGTTATGCTCTCGAAGTCAAATGTGTGTTCTTCATGAAAAACATGTTTAGTGAAGGCAGTTTTTATTAGTTTATTTTTTATATCATTTTTATGGTTATTGATTCTACAGTAAATAGGGTTTTTTGTTTGTCCAATGTAAGAACCATGGCAATTAGGTATAGAACAGGGAATTTTGTAGATGACATTAGTTCTGTTAGGAAGGGGGATGGGGTCTTTGAGGATGGTGTAAATAGATTTCAGTTTGTTGTTGGTGGAAAAAGAAAGCTTAAGGTTAGGGAAAGTTTTTTCTTAATATTTTCAGAAAGTTTTGGAATATAAGGAAGAGAACGGAAAATGAGGTCGATATTTTGGGGGAGGGGGATAGTTGGAGAAGTGGAAATAAAAAATTATTTTACAAGTTTTTAAATGGTGTGAGTAGGAAAACCATTGGACAGGAGGATGAAAGTAACACTAGGAGGTCGTAAAGGGTGATGTTTGAAATGTCGGGAGAATGGTTATTTCCCATAGCCAGACTGTTAATCTGGTTGTATTATTTACCTTGGTAAATCTGGTAAGTCTTGGTGATAGCCAGACTTACAGCAAAGGGAAAAGGACTCAAGGTAAGTCGACCGGGATAGTGTAGTATGGTCTTGGATTGTATTCCAATGTTTATCAATAATTTGGAGGGCTTTGTCTATAGGTATATTAAGAGGGAATCGGCGTCTAAGAAGCAAAGTATGTATCATTTAGGTATAAATAAAGATTCCAACTGTGTTTAAGATCAAATGAGTTTTTTATGTCATAATGGTTTTGTCGGCTAAGAATCTGTAAGGATGGAAAAATAAATTTACTGAGCTTGGATGCGGGAGAGTTTATATTGGAGACTATGGGGCAGAGAATGGGCAGTTTACAATAACTTACAACTTTATCCAGTTAACGACAGAACGAACATAGAATACATTTCTTCAAGTTATTCAAATATTTTCAACATTCTAAAAATCATTAGCCCTCCATCTCAATAAACCTGTCAAAATTTTTTCCCAGTTCTAAAGTCACTTATTCCCAACAATACCCTTCCTTTTTCCTTTTTATTGCCCCCTTTTGAAACAGGCCGCTCTCCCTTTGAACCTTCCGCCTCTTACCTTGGGTGAGGGGGGCTAACCCTTCCTCTACCCACGGTGTTTGTCGAAAAATTATATTTTTTTCTCAGTCATGGAAATGTGAACTTAGGGACAGGATGTCCTCTCTCGTCTTCATAATAGGCAGGTGTGGTCAATTACTGTTTAAATTTATTCAATTATTTTTTAATAGGTTGTTGTCTGCATGTTTATAATTCTCTTAATTAGCTTTCTACAGTCATACTTTTGATATCACATTACATTATGGTAACTCTATATTATAATATTGTCAATTATTATTGTATTCTCAGGACATTGTATTTCTACAGCCCTGAAGATGGCTTACAATGTAAGCCAAAACGTTGGTAGATAATCTTTTAAAAAATACACTTTTTTTTTTTAATTGGTATTTTTTTTTGGATCTACCTTGACCGAACCCCAACTAAAATCATCTAATAACTAAATTAATAATGTTAGAAATTGTTTTTATTAATTCTGAAATAGTTTTTTTTTTAAATAAACTGATAAATCCTGAAGACCAATTTTTAAATTATAAGAGCTTTTAAGTTATGCACTGTTTTACGTGTTTTTATTTTTGTTCCCGTGCGACTACTTAGTCATGGTGAAAGGGGTTGTTTGGAGGTATTCTAAACAACCATAGCACTGGTCAGATTTTTAAAAGCCTACCTATTGCTATCTGGCTTTGGAATCCCAAACAGATATCACCCCTCTTGTGAAATATTACTTACATCCTTTTTTAAAACATTACTTAGAACCTTTTGTAAAACAATATTGGCCCTTGAGGAGAAAATGTCAGAATTTTTTTTTTTTTTTTAAGCATAAACTATGTATAAATAAATAAAATGAAATTTTGTCCTCAACAGACAATTTATTTGTTCCAGAAAATAAAATATTTTTATTAATTAAATTCAATGTAACATAAAATTATAAATATGATAAAACAATATCAAATAATAGAAAATAAAACCTTTTTGTCAGATATTGCAGTAGTATTAAAAATTTTAAATACTTAAAATAAAAAAATGTCAAAATTGAACATAAATGAAAAAATAAAATAAATTACATTTTTTTCATTTTTATTGTTTATATGTGTTATCCTACAACATTATATTCCAAATTTTAACATTTAAATAATACTTCTGTATACATTAAAAATAATACTTTTATAATTATAAATTTATATTGTTTTAGTACATTAAAGTACATATGCAGGGCAAGTCTGCTCTTATTTATCACATATTCTACCATGTGAGAAATTACAATATAAATGTATGAGCTATTTAGCATTGCAAGGTGGTATCTGTCTAGACAAAATTATTTACAATTATTAAAGCAAAACATATGGTTTACTATCCCTTCAATATAGACATGATCAACAAGATGTCTTGCTCATTCAATAACACTGGGGAACACATTTTTTGTTGAGTTAGATCAGACACTGTTTTTTCACTAATTCTTGATTTCTGAATCTGAGAATAACCTCAGATTTTGTCTATCACATCAACTTTTTTAAACTACAAGATATCCTCAGAAATCATAAAAATCATGCATTTAAAAGAACATAAAGTAAAAACGTACCAAATATATAGTTTACAAAACATTTAATATTAGTTAAATCGAGTTCATACGTATGAAATTGTTTATTAATGAACAGTACTTAAAAATTAAGATAAAAATTGGCGTTTGTAGCTTTTTCTGGAGTATTTAGTTTGTGTACATTCGCGCTTGATGCTCCAACAATAGTCATCTACCTTGATACCTTGCTTCCATGACCCTCAAATCTTGATGGAAACGCTCTCCCTGTTTATCACTCTGCACCAAGATTTCCCGGGAAATTAGCAAGGTGGCTGTGTAAAAAATGCTATTTAATGCTCATGTTGCAACCTAGCTTTTGGAAGCTTTCTAAGAGTTGCTGGACAATTTCGAAGTAATTCAATGCTCGTGTATTTCCAAAAAAGTCTTTAACAATGTTTTTGAATGCCATATCCGGATTCCCCTTCTTCCAAAGAGGGAAATACATTGAAAACTGGCACAGGGACTTCGACTGAATGCGTTAATGGGCGTATAACTGACGGTAAACTAGGATACTCTATTTTACATTTGTTTTTCTTTTTATATCCCGGTGTTTTCACTATAAAAAGTAACAATCACTTGAATGATCTTTGGGCTCGTGCCAAATCATAGGTATACCAAATGGAAGCTTAGCACGTGTTCCGTTGGTCCACATCCGTAAACCCTCAACACACTGTTTATACACTTTATGAGGTGCCCATGCTTTATCTAGATCACCAAGTTTCACTTTAAAACAGGCAAAATATGCTTGTCTGACAAATGTACTGATGTTTGTACTTTGACTGGGAATGGTAAAACTGCCACATATATAACAAAACGAATCGGGGTTGTTTATGCACTTTCGACCTATAGGAGCAGAGGTAGCCATGAGTAAACGTTTCAGTTCAAACACACTATGTAGTTCTGTACACTTCCGTAACGAAATACTAAATACTGCTTACCGGCACACAACGTTTCACCACAGAATAACAGGCGTAACTAAACAGGCAGGTCTAGACCAGCATGCGCCCCACCCCATAGAAACCGAACGTGACGTGATAAAAGAAAACTAAAAACATTTTTGAAACCAGCGTGCCTAGTTCTATAGAAAACAGCTAAAAAGTCTAACTCAACAGAAATTGAGTTTCAAATTGTTCCCCAGTGTTATTATTGCCTAATTGTATTGAACATCCTGATCTCCTTCCCCTTATTTTATGAAATTTTATTTTCAAGCCTCAAGCCTCATTCCATTATAAAGTTTGCCATAAATTTTCTATGTAGAATTCTGAAACTTTGCAATAAATGGACAGAAATTTATTTCAATTCTTGCTTCAGCAGAATCCAAAAAGTATTTTCTTTTAAATGTAGTATTAAGTAAAAATAAAACAATATTTGTTGTGAATGATACTTATATGTTCATGTTTTAAGTATTTACAACTTTTGAGTATTTGTTACTACCTTTTTGTGAATGTGCATAAGAAATATTCAAATATGTATTTTAGTTTTCTTTGTATAAATAACATGATTTTTAAAATACAAATCAAAATAAAATACTACTGAAGCATTAAATCCTGCCAGTTATATCAGGCTATTTATTTCTCTTTATCTATTTTTGTGTACAAATATATGTTATTCCATTCATTTTTAAACCATTTCATTCGCCGGTTATGACTTACCTGACTCCTCTCACAGATGCCCATTTTAGCTAAACGCAAAAAAAAAAAAAATTTAAACAAGGACCGGCGGATACTTACTGGTAAAATGGCCGCTAGTTAAAGGTGCACAAAAAAGCTACACTCCCCTATTAGCTAAGGGCTGTTAATCAAATATCATCTCTCCCTGAATTGATTAGACTGAAAGAGTCAGCAGTAAATAAAAAAACAAAAAAAAAAAACACATTTTGTAATTTATTAGAAATTCCATCTCAGTCTCATTTATTTATTATTACTATTAAGTTTTATGTATTTTTTTGTCAAATATATTTGCAATAAAAAGGAAAAAAAAGTTTTATAATTAACTGATTTGAAGAAAAATCCATCCAATGTGTTGGCTTTTTTTAAGCCATATTCTCTTAGCTTCAATCGCTTTACCTCCCTTGTTCTGAGTAGTTTGTTAGTGTGTTAATTTGATTACTCAGGAATATAAATGTTCCCCGTGTGTAAGGAGTATGGTTTTAAAGGACTCTCCTTGATATTGTAAAGAATTTGATTTTTCTGGTACAACAAGAATTTCGAATTGGAACTCTTACTCATGCCTTGAAGAAGCTGGCTTTCATCATTTGACAATCATGAATCACTACTACCAATTATTACAGTTTGAAAACGATACTAATACATACACTGTGGGAGAGACAGGTAGTGTGGGGCGGAAATTTAGTGAATAGTTTTACATTTAAATAGCAGAGTATATGACAGGTATGATCAGTCCTCCATCCAGCCCAGTAAAGAATATTCGGTTGCCTTAAGAGAGCTCATCCACCGAAAACTTCTGAGTACTCTGGTAGAGGAATAGAAAACTAAGTATGTGAATAAACAATTTCTGCATATATATATTATATATAATATATAGTTTACAAAACATTTAATATAAGTTAAATCGAGTTCANTTTTTTTTTAATTTTAATGTATTACAAATGGTTATCTTTGCTTTGTTAGTCGCCTGTTTTTTTTTTGTTTTTTTTGTTTTTTTGTACAAGATTGTAGGCTAAATTTGTAATGAAGACGAATAGTTAATGTCTGTGTCGATAAATAGTTTTATTTGGCTAATTACATTTATTTAAAAGAGGTGAACTGTCAAAAGTAGCAGGGTGTAACTGATTGTAATGTTATTGGTAACAGTTACCAGTAAAACTTTTTAGAAGTTTTTTTTTTTTTCCTCCGACATGTCAATAATTTTAATTTTCAAGTTTGGTGCAGTCTAACCAATTTTTATATATAACCCAACCAAATAATCTATTTAAATAAACTAAAATAAACCATTAATGTTAATTTCTAGTAGATGCTCAAAATATGACTAAAAAGATGATATGAAAGGCTTTAACTCTGATCGAAAAAAAAAAAGCGAATTTATGTATATGTGCATGAATTATAATTAATAATTTAGAGAAATTCTCATTCAAGTCCTGATCATATCAGAAATAATTTAAAACATGAAGCAATGATTTTATTGATGCCAGGATGGTTATATATAGTTCTCTAATTTTTATAAAGCATTACACATTTTTTTATTATTAGTTTTTCAAAATAAGCTGGAAATTCCAATTTATCTGCAGGGAAATGTTATTATGTATGATGATAGATAACGGCAGCGACATTTTTTTTATAAATTATATCATTTTAGTAGGAAAAACCACTTAAGCGAAGTTGTAATCAATACCTTAAGAAAGTCCCTTCTTAGTTAACTTTTATAATTGTTTTAATTGGATAAAATTAATCATTATTAAAGATCTGAGACTAATGATCCCTCATTACTTCTATGTTTCAAAATGAAAAATAAATTATTAGAAAAAATTATCCTGTTATATAGCAGGAGATCCAGGTTCGAGCCCTGGCTGGGACAGTTAGATTTTTATTCTATTCCCTTGCATTTAATAGTTTAAAATTTTCGTGGGATAAAATACCACAATAAAAATAATATATCCAGTAATTATTAGATATTATCTACTACAGTAAAATCGTAAATAAAATAGACCTATTTACAGAAATAGTTAATTGATACCATATCATTATTTTTAAATCAAATTTTTATAATAAGAAATTAATGGTTTTTATTATCCATAATAATGGTTTTTATTTTCCATTTGATAGCTCAATTAATACTTGATCTTTTTTAAACTACGTATTGAATAACCCATCACGCATGAATTAGTTAAACTGTGTAGTTTTTCCGTGTTTCATTGAATGCTGACATAAATTTGAGAAAAAGACTTATTTGATCGTACAAGCTAGAGAAAGTATTAATGTTAAAGGTGAGAGGTGGAAAGGGTAAGTTAAGTGCCCAATCTCGTTGTTCAAGTCTACATTAATAAGCGTTTTTTAAAATAATATTGAACATTCAACGTACAGTCACTTAAAAACTTTACAACTTCTATAGAAAATGTTACATTTTTATTTTGTAATGTAACATGTATAATTTTATTGTATAAAAGAAGATTCCGTCCCAGGGGAGTTGCGTAATCATAAAATATTTTACATGCTCTATTAAAGGTGGACATGTATGTAGAAAAGCAAATTGTGAAATTTAATTTACAACCTGGAGGGAACAGATAAGCGTAAAAAAGTATGACGCCAAAGATTTGCAATAGACAGACCGAGAAGATATTGAGGGGAAAAGGCTCCTCACTTTGTATCTACAACTCGTAAATTTCTTCCATAATATGAGTTTTTCGTAAAAATGTTAAAGAAAAAAACGTTAGAAAAATACACCATATCTTACCTCGGAGTGCGCCTAGGAGAAAGCTTAAACATCGCTCCACATGTGGAAAATATAGAAGAGAAGGTCATAATCGCCACGAGAACGATAAACCAAATGGCCTACGCCACATGGGGAATTAAGTTTAAACCCAGACTTATGATTTACAAAGCGGTGTTTGAAGGCATAGTCTTGTACGGGGCCGGTTCGTGGGCAGGAATGCTCAAGAGCCAAGACAAGAAGAGGCTGCTCAAGATCCAGAGAGCAGCCCTGATTCAAATTAGCCAAGCTTATAGGACGATTTCCTACGAGGCAGTCTAGGTGATCTGCGGCGTGGCGCCAATCACACTTACGCTGGACGCCCGTGAGGCAACCTATAGAGCAAAGAGAGGCTTGCCCCAAAGGACAAGGAACCTCTTAACAGAGGCGGCGGACGTCGAAACCGAGCACCCGGGAGAAAGGAAGCTAAGAGTGCTCCTTGCAACTTACGAGACCTGGAACCAGACGTGGAAGGATTCTCCCAAAGGAGAAGTCACTCGAAAATGGTTCCCGAATATCAACGCACGAATAAGCTGCGCGTTTATTAGACCCGACCATTGGACGACCCAGCTCTTATCAGGACATGGAGCCTTCATGGCGAGGCTCCACTTCTTTAAAAGATCTGACTCCCCGATCTGCGACAAGTGCGATAGCGGGGAGCAAGAAGATGTCTGGCACGTCCTGTTCAGATGTCAGAGTCTCGAGCATGCGAGACTCCGCCTGTGCAGGGCTATATATGACTGGAGCCCAGAGCCAAGGCACTTCATTAAGAGCGAGGAAAACTGGGGAAAATTTTTAAAATTTGTAGAGGAGTGGAAAATGTCCTCCGATGCCCATTAGCCTCGCGAGGACAGAGAGTACCTCTAAATAGACCAAAGGAAAAAATAAGACCTAGAGAAACCTCGACAGGTAATGCCCCATCAGGGGCCGCTTAGAAGGAGGAGTTTTAGTGGTTAACATGACTCATTTGAGCCATGAGTCCCACAGTATTCCCCACTATGGGAGTCCGCATACTCCACCTTAAAAAAAAAAAGAAAAAAAAAAAAGCTTAGAACTTACTTACATACACATAAAATAACATGGTATTCAAATGGAGAGTTTTTGACCGTAGAGATTATTATTAGATGTTATTTTTTTTGGGGGGGGGGGTTCGGTCAAGGTTGATCCAAATAATACAATTTAAAAATTATGTGTATTTTTAAAATATCTGCCGGTGTTTCGGCTTACATTGTAAGCCACCTTCAGGGATGTTGAAATACAATGTCATTAGAAAATTAAATAATTTTCATAATTACATAGAATTGCAATAACTAAAAGTTATGTGGTATCAAATGCTATGGAAAAACAATAAGAAATGTTTAACACTCACCAGACCTACCTATCATGAAGGCGAGAGGGGTCACCCTCGTGTCACCTGGATCACATGTTCATGACTGAGAGGTAGGGTTTGGGAATTGGGGGGAAATTTTTAAAAGGACGACGTGGATGTTGGAAGGAGGAAAAGCTCTAGCATACGATTTTTTTTAAAGTAATGAAAAAATTTTTGTATTAAAGATACTTTTTAGAAACCCCTGACATTTATGTTCAGTTGAAATCGTATGGAGAGAAGATGGGGGTTTAGAGGGAAACCAAAATTTATAATCTAATTACTTTCAAGTTAATTTATTTACAAAAGACTTTAAGAAAAAGTTGTAAAGTTCAATTTTCTAACGATTACATTGTAACATATAAACAATTAATGCGAGGGAACAGAATAAAAATCCATCTGTCCAAGCCAGGACTCGAACCTGGATTTCTTGCTTGTCGGGTCGGTATGCTCTTCATTACACCACCGGATCGAGCTAGATAACTTATTAAATTCCCAACACACTAGCGAGAGTTTAACCTACGAGAAAGACGAATACATCGTCTTATGCTATAAGGAGCTGACATTGGCGAGCTCTTTATCGGCTCTTCATTATTTACTTTTTATTAACTATATCACAACTAAATTAATATTTATTAATTGTAAAATATATTTACTAAAAAAGGATGTTATGGAAGAACTTTATAAATGAAACGATGGATAAGCTCTTTCCAGCCAGTCTAAAGCTAACTTCAGTCATTATACATTTTACGCTTATTGTTCCCTCTGGATTGGATATTAAATTTCGTAATTTACTCTTCTTTATATACGTTCTTAATGAAACTAATTAGTTCGGTCAAGGTAGATCCAAAAAAAAAAAAATTTTAAAAATGTGTATTTTTTAAAAAGATTATCTGCCAACGTTTCGGCTTACATTGTAAGCCATCTTCAGGGCTGTCTGTCATGAAGATGAGAGAGAACGTCCTGTCCCTAAGTTCACATTTCCATGACTTTGGATCTACCTTGACCGAACCCCAACTAAAATCATCTAATAATAATATCTACGGTCAAAAAACTCTCCTTTTGAACACTCTAGGATCTTGCGTACAAACGAAGTACTATCTTGACTCATTCAGTACTATACTATATACTCCCACACTGCTAAGCGGTGGAGGGGGATTAAACTATGATGATGATGTTTGCAATCTTTCAATTACTGTCCTTGGTTATTGATATAGATTTCTTCTTTTGAATAAGTTTTATGAAACAGATATTTCTGCTCTTATGTAGATCTTAAACACAGGGGATGTGATGTAGAATATTGCTAATATTCCATCTATTAATAATATGTGGTAGCCTTTAAATATTAATATGTTCAAAGTGAATGTAGTTTGTTATAAATGCAATTTTCTAACTTTTACATTCTATATATATTTTTTTTTTTTTTTGTAAAAGACATATTTTAGGATTTAACTTTGAGGGTCGGGCGGTACCACAAATTTTAAAGTATAAAAATCAAATTCATTATTTAGGATTTCGATTGTAAACAATTTAAAATTCATTTTTGGCTAAAATTCGGAGAATAAGGAGTGTGGTTTAGAGGTACAACAAAATTTATAAAGGTATAATCTTCTTTATAATTAGTGTTACGGAAAAGATTATTTATCTTGATATGCGTAAAATTAAATTTTCTTATTTTTATGCTATATAATGTTAATATTAATTAGTAGTAAAAATAAAATATAATAGTATTCTTGACATTTATATAGAAAAATTATCTGAAACTTAATTTACTGTATTTATAACTAATACTGGTTATGTAATTATAATTATTTGTATAAATATGCGTTAAATATAAATGATCTAAGGCTATAATTAATCGAAAAAATGATATACAAAATAAAGTTTTTTTTTAAATTTTTTATATGTACAAAGTTGTAACTCTGAACTCTGAATTATATTTAAATGATGTCTGTGTTAAAAATAGCTTGTTTAATAACCAAAGTTCATATTGTAGTACTTTTTGATGGTGGGTTTCTTAAAAGTAAGAATGATAAGAACAAGTTCAAAGCTCAATCTCACATATCATAGGCTTGTGATTACTCAACAATGTTAGCGAACATGAAGCATCACCCATTTACGTGTCTTACATTCATGCTCCAATTTGATCCATAAATATTTAATATATGTTTCATAAATCATATGATACTTTAAAGGTATTAAATAGTCATTCATTGTTTATATTGACTTCATCTTTATTCTTGCAGCTGCAAAATTATTAAGTGAATCCAAGCAAGCTAAAAAGAAAATATCACATTCTAAATAAAATCTTAATAGGAATTAAGGGTAAATTCTTGTTAAAAGGAAAAATAACTCCCTATTCACAAGTTACAAACTGATCTGAACCACTGAATTACTTTAGATATAGCTTTTATTTATAAACAGAACATAACATCTGTTTATAAACAATAGCCTTAGCGGCAGTTAAAAAATAAAACAATTTCAGTGATATATTGATGGAAGTCCCATTTTATCACACATTTATTCATCGACAAAAATATAACATTCTCTAGGACAAAATCACCATAACATATTTTTTTTGTGTGTTGTATTTTTATTATAAAATAAATTAAAGTGGCGCACTTCTTTTTCTATTACAAATTTTATTTCTGGAAAAAATTCAACTAAATTCAATTGCTTTGATTATGGCCAATGGATAGAGTGAATAGAGGCCTCAATAAGACGTCAGTCCAAAGAGAAACAGAAAGTGGTCTTTTATCTGATGACCCCAATGCTGTCTTGCGGTTTGAGTATCAGATAGCGCCGTAGTCGGTCAACTCCCTCTCACCTGTCGTGTTCCGAGGCCACGTCCACCATGAGGTCAGACATCTAAATCAGACCTATCGCAATGACCTGTCACTTTGCTCGTTGAGTCTGCCAGAAGAACTAACATTCGCTACTTAACTCAAAAGTGTTAAGTGCCTGAAAGCATTACTTAAAATCACGATAGTCACATTTATACAATCATTTTAAATTATGCCTACAGGAATATGCAAGGTATTCAGACGTTTGCAAACAACAGTTTAATTTTTTTACTCATCTCCAATAAATAAAAAAAATGACAATTAATTTAAAGTATACAATAACTTGAAACAGTTGTTGTGACTTTTACTACTCACTTATTAGACTTAATTAAATGGCTTACAGCATTCAGTCAAAAATATATGTTTTTTTTTAACATAAAGTTTTCTATTTATGATCCTAGGGTATATCATTTTATCAGGGGGCATTTAATAATCAGAACCAAAATGAAAAAAAAAGGAAGTCTATTATTCGTTTATAATAAAATTCCTTACATAATATAGAGTTTTAAAAATTTAAATATTTTAATTTTGAATAGAGATAATATTATTGCATTGCATTATACTATAATATAATACAATATATTTAAAAATTTAAAGTAAATTACTTCTTATTAAAAGATGATATCTCCACTATCATCTGAAGATTAAAGTTTATGCTTATGAGTGGTAAATCAAAATTAATTGATATATCCATTTTAAGAGGAAAAAATAGCTATTAAGGGCCAACATTTATTCCTGGTGTTCTAATGAAAAACCTATCAATTCATGTCGATAGTTAAATATAATGAACACTAATTCGGCTTTAAAAATTAACTTCATTAAACATAGTTACACGGACATAGTGACTGGCAGAATACAGAGAGCGAAAGACAATGTTACAGAATATGGCTGGGTATATGCAGTAGAAAAGTGCAATGTAGGCAGTCAGCAGTATCCGATAGCTGATACTTCAGACGTCAAGTAGTCAAATTTTGTAAGGCAACATGTATATTTCGTTCGTTCTTTGTGGGAAACTTGGTAAACGTTGAAAGACAAACAGCGTAAACCTCCTAAAGATTTACTGTAGTATCAATTGCTTGCTTACCTTAGTGTGATGAAAAAGGGCCGAGTTGGCTATTCAATACTTTGCTTGGTGAATTGGATGAATGAATTTTCCTAGAATTTACAGAGAGTAACCAACCTTTACATTAGCTCATTGACAAAAACAGATACTAATGTCTTAAATATATAGACCATCACTATTTATTTTACCTACCGATAGAATGCGTATTTTATTTGTTTGTAATTATAACAAACCTTTATGTGTCCGTCACCGAAACATTTATCCATTTTTTGAGGTTTACCATATATGACGTAACCCAGCCTTTTCTAAACTTTCTCTTTCTTATTTTTCGATCACCAGTGATCGGCTCTTTCTGTCCTTAAAATTTTTTAGTTAGGGGGCCACTTCATCCCTCCCCCTCTACTAGGGATTTCGCTTCTCGCAGCCAAAAATCCGTGTACTACAAAGAAAAGTCGGTGGTCGGTCATCTATTAGCCATGATATAGTGACTTAATCAACCAATTGCCTCGACTACAAAAAAAAAAAAATTGATCTTCTTACATTAGATTAGAGAACCTTTTGTGTGAGAGTATTTACTGTTCACAGCAAGAGTTTAATTAATTTAATAGCAAAAACAAACAGTTTCAATATATTTTATACCCTTAAATTAACAATTTCAAAACAATTATGTGTTTAATGTAAATAAAAGGAATCAGAATAATGTAAATATGTGCTGAATGGACGAATTAAAGGAAATATACAACTATATTAGACAAGTAAAATTTCCGCTAATTATTGTTGCCATATATAGATAGATAGATGTGACAGTTAGAGGGTTGAATGTATGAATGAATACATAATTTCCAGAGACCTAGTGAGGACGGAGTGAAGACCAGTCGACTGTAGGGGGTGAAGGCAGCGCCCTGCAGAGGCCGGTGGACGTTGTTGCAAGTTCCGTCGAGTGCTCGGTAGGGAGCGCTAGGGCAGCCTCGCTCCTCGCTTCCCTCTCCTCTTGACAGTCTGCAACAAACAATAACAATAGATTTAAATAAACATCAATAAATAATCAAACAATAGAAATACCTCATGATATTGACCAAGAGAACATGTAAATCACAGATGAGGCATATACTCTACGAAAATTTCTCATGGATTAGGGGAGAAAGACATGCTGGAATGCTCCAACCTGTAGAACGGACATATTCAGGAGAGCATTCCAAGTCGCAGCAACAAGAGAGCTAAATGCATTGCCACATGAGGTGAAAGAGTCGTCGTTCTTCCGAAAGGCCTGCTTGAAACATTTTCTGGCAACCGACTAGGCAAGCACTAGCAATAGTGTTGTTTATTTAGTAGTGATTATTGGGGATTTGTTGGGGTGGAAATATAATTTTTGTGTTTGAAAAGTAAGTCATATTATGGAAGAAATTTATTAATTGTAGCTACAAAAGAGCCCTTTCCCATCAATATCTTCTCGGTCTGTCTATTGAAAAGCTTTGGCGTCATACTTTTTAACGCTTATCTGTTCTATCCAGGTTGTCAAATTCGTAATTTGCTTTTCTACATACATGTCTACCTTTAATAGAACATGTGAAATATGTTATGATTACGCAACTCCCGCGCGATGGAATCTTCTTTTAGCCTGATAAGAACCCCCCCTCCCCAATCATTACTAGGCAACCGGGATTCTGTTTGATCCCACAATTCTAATTAATCGAGTTTGTTAAGATATCGACAATGTTTGAATGAAATTCATGTAATTTAAAGTAACGTAACGAGTTAGAAATTGCGGAACGTTTTTAAATGAGAGTAGAGTTTAAGGTTAACCGCTAATATTAATAAACCATTCGTTAATTTATTGAAGCGTCTTTCATTGTGCTTAATTAAATCTTACCTCTGTTAAATTAAAAAGAAACAAACTGAAAAGAACAACAACTATTTAAAAATTGCTTCAATATAGTATATATTGAATGTGTTAGTATATATGTGTGTTATGAGTTATCGACCAGGTTTTTAATCAAATTAGTTAGTTATTGTAGATTTTGGTCTAATAGTTTTGTAGAATAATTTACACTAGACCAATATATCTAGAATATATTTTATCTTTTTTAGGGCTCAAAATACACACAAAAAATTTAAAATTTTGAATGATTACTATTCATAAAATTTGTAAAACTAATATGTAACATTTGCTATTTGTTGCATATAAGAAATTACATATTTCTTATTTATTTATTGTTATTATTTTGAAATTTCAGTGAACTTATTAAGATTAATAAGTTAGCGCTTAGTCTTGAATATAGTTCTACATACTAACTTATTTTTCTTGGTAAGTTAACTGAAATTAGTATAAAGATAAAAAAATTTGTGGTATAACATGTATTTTTCGTACTTTTCTAATATTTGTTTTTATTAATATTTTTCACGAAAAGTGAATGATAAGGAAGATATCTATGAAAGTAAATTTGAGGTTCGAATTTTTGACCTTATCTCCAATTCCTCCATTGTCTTTTTGGCCTTATATTATTGTACTTGTCCATCTTTAAGGAAACATTGGAAATCTGCTTACTTCCTGCGTTATAGACATGTCTGCTTTCTTTTCTTAATAGTTCACTATTATAAGCTCATATATGGTATAATGTGGACAAGAAATTTATTCATGAAGGAGCAGGACATAAAGAATCTTCTTTTACCAGTACTCTTCTGGAGGGCATTTGAATAACCTATTACTGCCTGATGCGTTCTCAGGGCATTTTCCTTTGGGGAGAAAGTGATTAATTGTTCTCTCCCAATCTTATAGTAATTACTATTACTTTCAAATTACCCTTCACCCACCACCTTCTCCCCCATCTACTTTGATGATGTACTGAATGAGACTCAGTTACAAAAAAAAAAAAAAAACTAAAAACTAAAAAGAGAGCAGGACACATTTCCGTTTCAACAAAGATCAGCGTAGATAATTGTGTACAACTTATTTCTTCATAAACGATCTGACAGAGATAATGAAGGAAACATTAAATGTCGCTGAGGCCGGCTGTATACTGTCAGGGAGATTAGAATGTTGGAAGGGCTTATCCTTGAAACATTGAAGATTGGCCTTATATTCTTAAAATCTTTCTAATTATAAACCTTTCAAAAATTGATTTAAGGAATTGACTATTTCATTCATTGGCTTAGGGAAACTAGATAAATATTCCTTTTGGTTCCGTTCTATAAAATAATGCGAACATTAAAGCACGGTAAACTATATATTTGTAAGTGTGCTTACCTAGCAGATCTGTCTGTCTGTTATATCTTTCATTACTTTATGCTCAGACTTTTTCCTCTAACCTCAAATTCTAAGAGTACATTTCTCATGATACTTTGTTTTAAATTTAAAAATCGCATGTTTCTTATAATATTTGATTATTAAAAGAATGGTTTTTATCTGTCCTTGGTATTTCTACTTTGTACTCGCTTCAGCAGAATACATATTTTTATTGTAGCGGTTATTTCTGATTGATGTGGCTCTGTAGTTGCTCACATTATTTTTTTATACATTCAAGATTATTGTCCTAAAAATAAATACCTTACATTCATGCAACAAAATATGACTAGATTATAAAATCAAATGATTGAAACTCATTCAATAAAATTCGCTTTTAACGTTCTCTGGCAATAGAAAAAATATTGAATCGACAATAATTGCAGAAAAATATATATTATGTGAATATAAATTGTATTGTTGGAAAAATCTTGTAATGAGTTTTGTCAAGCATTTTTTGTGGGAGCATTTTCCAGATATTTAATACAGAAAAAACATATAGAAATTTAAACAATTCATGAGATGGAATAGAATAAAAAAATGTATCTGTCCCAGCCAGGAATTTTTTTATATTCCATTCCCTCTCATTAATTGTTTGAAATTTACGTGGGATAAAAAACCACAACCAAATAAAATATTCATATTGAATTTTATTCCCTAGATAATTAAAGCTCTGATCACAGGCAATCTCACATTGTCTCCGTAAAAAATCCTGCCGTAAAAAAGTTCCAAATTCCTAAGCTACAGACACCCTTATATAGTAACTTCTAGACAAAAAAAAAAAAAAAAAAAAAAGTTCGAATCTTCATTTTGAAAAACCCCCTAGACTGCACATGCCTTCTCACTAAAACTTCAAAATTCTATAGAAAAAGAGATTCTTTTTTCATCAGCTGTAAATTTTATAGTACTAATAAAAATTAAAAATAAAATAATGAAAAGGCTTGATAAAGAATTATCAAATGTCTATTGGCATTTAAATCTCTTTTCTTTAACATGGGAAATCCAAAGTCTACTAAGTTCAATTTCCATTCGTTAACAAGTACGTTACGCAGAAATTTCTTAAACAAATCCGGATCCTCGTGTTCTATTAAAGATGTATACAAATATGTGTTAATTAATACTTTTATTTGAAATCTAGATGATGGGAAGAAATAAGAAGTAATCGCTTGATTTTCCCAATTGCATTTTAAATATATGATTTAGTACGTTCCCTCTCTAATTATGAACTCATCCAACAGTTTAAAAAAAAAACTAATGCTAAGTTTTATAAATATTAATTTAGTTGTGGTTTATTATCCCACGTAAATTTTAAACAATTATTGCGAGGGAATAGAATAAAAAATGGGACAGATAGATTTTTTATTCTATTCCCTCGCATTAATTGTTTAATTCTAAGTTTTTTGTTTTTTTTTAATCTTCATAGGCTCTCTTAGTTATAAAAGTTTTTTATTTTGGTCCCAAATTTGGATACAAATATGCATTAATTTTAAACGGAATATACTTTATGTGGGATGTTGGTTGACCGTTGATTATCAGAAGGAGGAGAGAGTTGGGTTTCGGTCAGAGGTTTATTATTAAATAAAAACAAATTGGTGAGCCAGTATGGTTATTATTTTTCCAAAGTTTCGTCCTGAATTTCAGGCCTTCTTCAGGGCTATGTTGATAACGAAGGGAGAGAGTCAGGAATTGCGTCTTCTAATCAACGATTGCTAGGGTACTGATGAGTACCAAATAAAAAATCGGATGAAACTTGAGCAATAATAAAACCTAATTGTTTTTATTTAAAATAAACCTCTGACTTAACCCCAACTACCTCTTCCTCCGGAACATATTTTATTTTCCCTTAAGTGGGATCGGTGAAGATTTGTGTATACCAAGTACTTTTCACAAACCGGAATTATTTGATTTCCTTAGGAAAATTTGCTAATAATCATATGATTTCCTCGTTTATTTAATAGCATTTATAAAGAAAGTTAATGGATTCTAATCTCACTATTATCAAAGAGTTTTACGAAAAACATAATGAGTAAATGTTTGCTTATTTACAGAATTCCCTCAATCTGATATCAGTACTGAGTTATCTGCATTTGCATGGAGCCTTCAATACAAACTCTGACATCACGAGGGGCCCGATGTCCGCATGCCTAGGGGCAGACACTCCCCTGCCGGCGATCAGAGGAGGCGAGAAAGTCAATCGTTCGCGAGTGAGTTATTACCGGCCCGAAGAAAGTACCAAACAGCCGGGAGATGTTGCGTCACAACTCGCACTGCCCCTGTGAGAGCCCGCCTGGAATTAATGCCTTCATTGTGTCATCGTTCGGGAGTCCCTCGCTCAACACTGCCTCATCGATATTTTTACTAGTGCCACCTGACTAGAAAGCGTCCATCCCCATTCAGTCTCGTCATGTTTATGTACGTGTTGGTCAGCTAGGATTACTTCATTGCACATGCTGCACAAAATGCAGGCCAATATGTGTTTCAAGGATCGCTTTGAGTTAAGGGTATTCCTGATCTTTGTTAAAGTTTTAATTGTTGAATCCAAAAAATTTATCTTTTGTTCACCTACTTCAATCACTTTACGTATTGATTTTTTTTTTTTTTTTTTTTTTTACTTATAAAGCGCATACTGTAGAATTAGTAAAAATAAATATTTTATTCCTAAATCTTTGAAATTAAATTCATATTGATGGTAAAATGACTTTCGAATAATAGTCAACTGTTCTTCACCGTGTTTGTATAATTATATGTATATGTATAGAAAATTAAACACAGACGGCTGCTATATATATAATAAATAAGATGAGGAGGGAAGAAAGAAGAGTGATATAGAGGAGCTTAAAAGGCATTATGAGCTGTTTTATCAATTATTCTACATTTTAATTATTTATAATAACTATATATGGGAAACTAGATAAATNATCCCCGAAAATTTTACTCTCTGTGATTTTTTATTTTTGTGTGTGCACTGCACTCTCTATCCCACCTGTTCTTGAATGCAATATATATATATATATATATATATATATATAATGTACAAACGACCAGGCCGAACTATTCGCCGTCCTCAAATCACTAGAGTACATACCATACGTTGGTACTAAACGACAAAACAATAAATATACTAACTGACAGCAAATCTACTTTAACTAGGTATGATCAACAACAGAAATTGCCAATTTCCTCAAGATCAAAAAAATTTCTCAAGTTCTCTCTTGAAAAAATATAAATTAGAAATTAGAAATATTCATAATGTATATAAATATATATGTGTGTGTGTGTGTGTGTGTAAATTAAAGAAATATATAAAATAGTCACATTAGAGTTACACGTTTACTGATTATAATTTATTAATCAAATCTTACGTATATTAATGTATATATGTGAATTTTATTGTATATTTCTTGATTTTTTACGTGATTATTCATTTTTAAATATTTTCGTTTATGTTCATTTTAGTTAAATTTTCTTGTTCAATTGTTTCCTCCTCTTTGTTGTTAATCCATTTTCTTTAATATGTTTTTTTTTANTAAAAAATAATACAATTACAGAGCAACACTTACAGACTAGAGACTACACTGAATGAGGGAAGTTTTTTTTTGTTTTTTTTTTACTACTACCTCGTTTGTTAGTAAAAAAGTGATATGGTATACAAAATTTGCTATGAAATAGCAGTCCGTGTGCTATGGTGGTGTGAGTGTAATTGGTACACCACCTATAGCGACCCTTCTACCCGTAGGTATGTGCGGGTTATGGTTACAGTATGTCAACGGACGTTGTTGCTCCGAGGAGCACATGTGGGAGAAAGAGTGAACATACAAAAAGAAAAAAATTACAATGAGTAAAATTTTTTTCTTTTGTATGTTCTCTATACTCTTTCTCCCACCTGTTCTTATTACATGTATATAATTATTATAAATAATTATAACGTTGAATAATTAATAATACAGCTCATAATTCCTTTTAAGCTACAATATATCGTTGAGCCTACCAAAGGCTAGTATGGTATATTTATACTTCTCTTCTGCCTATAATCCTACCTATTTTTTAATTATTTCTATTTAAAATCTTAATTTGTGAAGATACATAGTCAGATATGCTTAGTTTGCGCACCTCCTGTGTGGCGCACATCGCAACATGTTCCGAGCAGATTTCCTGAAGGACAACAAGAAGGAATGGCACCAGTTGAGAACAAACAACATTCCTCAGGGAGTTCCCGTGGGGCATAGTAAATCTGTGAATTGGTTACTGTGGTATCGAACCCCGGCGCTCTCGGCCGCTAGCGAGTGCTCATTGAGAGTTAGTCTTCGACTCTTCAGGAATCGAGCAACAGAAGAAATGTCGCGTGAGATAGCTGATCCTATTTATCTTTGTAAAGATACGAATGACGTCCATTGAGCAGGAGATACCTCAAACTAAGCAGACTTACCGAGCTGTAGCAAATTTGAAAGGAGAATTTTTGACCGTGGAGATTATTAGTAATTTTTTTTTGCGGGGGGTCGGTCAAAGTAATCCAAAAAAAATCACAAATTTAAAAAAAATTGTATTTTTTAATTATCTGCCAACGTTTCGGCTTAGATCGCAAACCATCTTAAGGGCTATCATGAAGGCGAGAAGGGACGTCTTGTCACCTATATCCCATGACTGAATAAATTAAGGTTGGGTTTATCTAAGATTGTGTATACTCAGTCAAAAAAATGGGATCCAGGTAAAAACACGTCCCCCCTCGCCTTCATGATACCCCTGAAGATGCCTTAATATGTAAGCCGAAACATTGGCAGGTGACTAAAAATTACATATTTTTTAAACTTTATTGTTTTTTATCTGTCTTGACCGAACAACAGCAAAAAAAATCTACTAAAAAACTTTATTGCTTCTTAATTTTGAAATTTTTTTACTATCTTAAAAGTTATTTAGTAAGATATTTTAATCACTTAACAAAAAAAAAAAATATAGAATCAATGATTACTTCAATTTTAAGTCGAAAGTAAGGCCGAGTTGAAAGATGAGTTCTCTCAAGTTCTATCTATATATCTATANTTATTTATATATATTTAGTGTTTAGAACATACGTGTTAAAAATATTATAAATATTTCTCAATCATTATATTTTATTATGTTGGATTATTTTTTCCAATAATAGAAAAGTTATTCATGTTTTTCAATATGTTCGCACTTATTGACTTCATATATGTATATAAAATCTCATTTAAAATGCACTACATAAGATAAGCAAAAAATTAGTACGTTAAAAATTATAATATTTATTGAAGATATATTATTGTTGGTGGTTGGTTTGCCATCGAATATTATGCTTATGAAATTAATCAGGGTTTCTGCCAGGATTAGAATATAAAATAATCCAAAATTATTGGGTAGTTATTTTGCCAACGTTTCGACTTAACTTGTAAGTCATCATCAGGGCACTAGTGATGTTTGGAGAGATCTCTGGGGGGAGGTTTATGGTCACATCTCAGAGTGCAGAACTATGGTAATCTCTCCATACATCATTATCGCACTGATGATGACTTACAAGTTAAGTCGACCGTTGGCAAAATAACAAAATAATTACCCAAGAATTTTGGCGGTATTTATTTTTCTCATCCTGGCCGAAAACCTGACTAATTTCTCCAGCATTACAGATATGTATTTAAGCATTCTGCTATTCACAATAATTAATATAAAAATCATAATGCAAGTGTTTTAATTAGGCGTGTTTTTCAAATCACATTACAAAATACCGAAAAAAGGTTATGCTGTTACAGTGGTTTTTATTATATGCTTCTGTTTTTAACAAAAGTGAAAAATTATTCATGTGCTCCTAGGAATATTTGGGCATCACCTCTTTTATTTTCCATTTTTTTCTCCCTAAAAAGTGTATTTTAATGTAACATTAATAATATACTTATTATTAGCGTTACGTATAAATGTAAACATCACTATAGGTGTAAAATATAATATATATGTAATTTTAAAATTATCCATTTAAAAAAATTCCGTTAAGGAAGATATTTGAGAATGTGATTTTGAATATTGGGTTGGCCCCCCATTTATAATATAGAAACTAAACAACATACACATGGGGAATATTTTGTAAACCATTGAATGGATTTTTGGTTGAAATCCGAAAAAAAAAAAAAAGGGCAGCTTTAAGAAAAAGAAATTTTATTCTGAGACTTAAGCCCCCTTGAATAACAAATAGGACATATACGCTTTAGGGGAAGACTAATGTTATTAATTTTAACATAATAGTTGTTATTAGCGTTAAGGGAAAAATGTATGAAACACACATTTTAGTAGTTATAAAATGTTTAAAAAATGGTTAAAAAGGTTGATATTTCTATTTATAATTTATAATAATAATAAAAAATACATCCTCAGGAGAATTGTAATAATGTAATAGTTAATATGTATATATATAATATNTATATATATATATATATATATATATATATATATATATATATATATATATATATATATATATATATATATATGTCATAGTCAATATTGGGGATGCATTATGCAAATTAATAAACAATTTTAGTTTATTTTGGTTGAAGTATAGAGAATATACAGATTGATGGGAATATACAAATGACTAATTTTAATAATCGTCATTATTTTCTTTAAATGTTTTATTAAAAAGATTATAAAACAGAATAGTTACAAAATGTAATTTCATTTCAATTATCATTTATATTCTGCAAATTTTTACAGAGGTGCACAACATATATGATATTTAATAATGAACTACAATGGCTGAGCGCCCCCTGCCTTTCCCCTTCATAGTGGCCTAATGCCATCCTCATAGACATTAGCTTTTATTTTCATTGTCCTTTTAGGTTTCAATGCATTCATAAAGTTTATTTGTATTTATATTCACCTTAATACAATAAAGGAAATCAGTTTAGTTCATGGCTGAAGGACTTTTTGTGTGTCAATAAACGTATAACGGCTTATGTAAATTTACAGCTCCAATTAACTGTACGCGGTTCAATAAAAAATTTATATGTTTTGTACAAATATAGTTCTGGAATTTTAAATTACCACTTTCAGCGGAAATACAGAATTAACCACTTCCCCTCCCAACCAGGGGGAAAACTCAAGAAAATATAATTGCTGAAGTAAAAGTCTTGGAGTACTTGAACGCTTCTTCTGTAGACTACCGCTTTCTATTTATTCCTCAGTATTTATAGAAGGAGTATATTACGTCAGAATTCGAAGCAGAGAGAAATTGAGCCTACTAGCGAGTCAGAGGAATGGCAAACACAATATCTTTGGCCTCCCTTGAAAAGACGAGAAGAAGTGAAGCAATGTAAAGTATATTTAAAGAACTGTTTTCTTTTCGTAAATTAACTCTTTTAGCCTTAAAGATGAGACAATTGAAATCTAACCTAAAATATAAAAGATTGTTTACAGTATTTCTTCGCTTTTATGATGCAAATAAGAACAAAAGAGGTATCAATATTTCGCAATATAATATATGAATAGGTTTTATTTTCAGTATAGTATGTTTAATAGAGAAAAAGTATCTAAATATATCTAAGTTTTCTGCCATAGACTAACATCTGTCTTCAGAAATCTTCAAATTAATTTTTCACTCTTTTAAAAATGATAAATTTATTATAAATATAATCCTTTTTGGTGAATCTTGTTCACAGAGCTTCAGTGTTGTTTTTTGGTTGTATCTATACCATTTATTTTATTGTTGTTTTTAGCCGCCTGGGAGGAACTTGTAGAGTGCATTATATTGCTTTGTACATGCCTATGAATTACTTTGTAAAATAATAAGCGAATATTTATATAATGTTGAAGTTGAGTATCTGACTGTTTCTAAAATTAGATTAAATAAACAAAGAAATAAAAGTTATCAATATTTTTATGCAAGTATGCAGGTCAAAAAGTATGACAAGTAAAAGACTATAACCGCAAATAAAAATTAATTATCGCTAATAAAAAAATATTTTGATTTATAAATATAACTCTACCTAAAATTGAAATCAAACTACATTAATAGATATCACTCATTGTAAATAAAATATTATGATGTATTATAAATGATAGAAATTGGAACTTTTTAAGTATGAACAATAAGAGTTCTTTATTAGAAAGCTCACAATAAAATAAATAAATTATTATTAGTCAAAGTAACAATTACAATTTAAAATATCCCTGAGCAAAATTTAGTTTATTACAATTGATTGAAATTTGGCCAAAAAGTAATTTGTGATTCTAGGATGATGGCAAAAGTCGAAGGATAGTAATATAGCCGAAATTGGTTGGTATATAAAATGTTAAAGCAAGACTATATCTTTTATAAAATATAATGTACTTCTAAAATTTTCTCCAAATTAAAGTAAGAATAAATTTTGTACACCTAACAGTGCCAATTTTCAATGGTTGTAATGGTCCCTCTGAGGAACTAAGTATAGCCAAGACAATAAAGGTTGATAATTTTGTTTTATTATTATTATGCTGGTGCTTGGTGAAACATATGAACGGTTATTGAGTGGTTTTTTTAATACGTTTTTTTGTTTACACAGCATTAATAGTCTTCTTCTTTTTTTTCCCTCCAAATCCGACTTCTTCATTGTAAACAAAGTTCTATCTATTAAGCTCTTTAAGACCTTTAAACACAAGGTTGTTACTGAGTTAATGCCATTCTTTTTCATAAGTTTTTACTGAATAAATCATATTTATTTGTGGAAAGAATCTATTAAACTGCATAAAATGACAGTTAAATATTTAAAACGTGAAATCCTAATTAATACAATGAAATACTATATATATATATATNAATATATGAAATATTTAAATATAAGTTCTTAATAATAAAAAAATTGGTGTGAGCCTTTTCCATGTTAACTGAGCGTGTTCGTTAAGCGTCTATAGGTCCAAGATCATTGTAGACACGTGCTTCAGTGTTCTTATACCACTTGCATTCCTCGGAACGTGGGAGTCAGTGAATGTCTAGGTTAGCAATAGCTTTTCTTCCAGAGTTGTTGGGCCGGCAGAGAAGCCTTCGAGTGGCTAGTAGTAGATCCACGACCTTGCTCGGCGAAAGTACACTCTCCCTTCCCCCCTGAGGCGAATGTGTCGACTTTTATTGGGCAGATATATGGCGGCTTGGTTTATATGCCCTGGACGGCAGGTCCGGATCAGCTGGCAGGGTGAAACGCCGTGTGTCACCTGACGTTATTAGCCACCCAACAAACTGGGACGCACTCTGGGAAAACGGGATCCTCCACTTTGAAAGTGAAGCACCAACAGATTGCTTTTTTTTAATCATCGCCTCAAACGTTTATGTGCTTATTAATCTATGGGCTTTCAAAGTGAGCTAGTTACCGAGCAGATGGGATTAGTAATGTTTTGATACAGAATAAGATAACTTCCATTTTTTTAAAAAGTTTTTATTTATTTATTTTATTATTTTGTTTTAAGCCTGGGTGGATTTACTACATTGTCTCTTCTATTAAAGTGTAGTCGTTAATAAATTTTTAACATGAAAATTCAGTTAGATGCAGTTTAACAATTCCTTTAATGAGTACATAGGCTTGAAAATCTAAGTAAATGATTAAATAGAGTGGCTGGTAAGAGTTGTCCTTCCTACATCATCGTTAATGTTTTTTGCTGAGGTGAGGTTGTTCGATGATGATTTCAGTTAATACTAGAGGCTCAAATAGTTCAATATGATAAGGATTGTTAAAAAAAATTTATTTTGGGATCAAACATGTGTTTTAATGTTTATAACTGTGAAAAAAAAAATGCTGAATGGTACCTGTCACTTAGCTTCGAAACAATAAATCCCTCCCGCGGGAGCTGTGTTCTCATAGCAGATTTCCCCCTTTTTTTTTTATTAAGAATACTGACAAACATAATTAAAAGAGAAAATTTAATTTACAGGGCGAAGACAGTAATTGGCAATAAGACTGGCCGGGAAGGGTAAAGCGAGGTTAACTTTCCCCTATCGTGATTAAATTCCTGAATATCTTCCTTAAAAAGTGTTCATCGTAAACATTTTGTAGATTATAAACTTTAAAAATTACATTTTATAATTATTATATTCTAAAAACTTTATCTTAACTTAAATAACGAGGAAAATATTCGATTATACATTTATATTATTCTCTAAAGCTCTCTGTTACTCATCTGATTTCAAACAAAAATTAAGGTCTTCCAATGGGAAGATAAATACCTAAATTTGGTTTTATTCCCTTCCTTCCTATTTAAGTACAGCAATGAACTCAACTAATAATTTGCAAAAAAAAAAAAGGCTTAAATTTCATTGTTTAGAAAATTACGGACATTTCATTCATTATTTTATATATTATGATATATTTTTAGTTTCGCCTATGTAAAATTGTGGAAGATCCTTTGAAATATTTCAGGAGTCACGTGTCACGCCACCAACGGTAAATCTGATAATAAAGCGATATAGTTAGCAGTAGATGGCTGATTTTAAGTTATCAAAAAGTTTATTTTACGTTGAGGTCAAGAGTTGTTGAAGAGTCTTCACTTTCAGTCGGAAGAAGGAGATTCCGTGTCAAGTGCGTTATAGGTAAACCTTCGTCGTCTTCAGTCAAGAAAAATACAGTCATAAAGTGGTAATGGCGAGCAATAGAAGTATTTCTTCTCAAAGGTACGTTAATATTTATGGCGGTTTAGTGTCGCTAGACGATTTTTTTACTTGAACAAGAAGCTTTAATGGCTGGTGGAAAAGTTTGCTTGTTGACATTTTGCCTTTCCCAACTGAACAACATAAAACATATGCTGCCACTGTGATAAGTCCTATAAATAGTGTTTTTTTTTCTTAACATTTAAGAGGGAGGCCTTCAATGGTCGAAGTAGTTAAGGCTACTGAGTTTACCATTTTTTTTTTAAATAAGTAACATCAATAATTAACGTGAAAAAGTTCTGTAAAAAGTTTTACCAAATTAATCGTTGAAATTAATTGTCTCCATATTCTGGTGATATTTTTCGTCTTTCCCAGGCAAACTAAACCAAGGAACTACAATATTTAAGTATATAGCAATAGCAATGTATATATATATATATATATAACTATAATTCACTTTGCGGTCAAGTTCTTATCTGATACTGCCTTTTGCAGTTTATATGATAGCTCCGTTTGCCCATATTTAGTTTCTCAGTGAAGGTCATATATTCCATATTTATCATTTTCACAAGAATTGTTAATTAAGATGCCAGTTTTAGTTAATACAATGATGAAACTCCGCGGTAGAAACTAAAATATGTATGTTTGTAGGTAGCAGGTTTATTCTTATGTTTATATATTTATTTGTGTGTGAATAGACGTACTTTGATCCTCCCTTTGTTTAAAATAAGGAAACAATATTTGGTATTTAGCTTTTAATTTTGCAATCCGTTTAATTAATTAATTTTTTTTCTGAAAAGCGGCTTCAAAGGTAGACCTTATTGTCAGTAACTTCGTTGTTAATAGTGAAAATGGAAAAAAAAATAATGGGAATATAATGTATACTTATAATATATATA
>KZ807996.1:290325-304222 GCA_000696205.2 Oncopeltus fasciatus
ATATATAAGTTAAATAAGTGTAAATGAGATATTTCATAGCCCTTAATGAAATAAATTACTAATATGCGACCTACAAGAAGTGTAATAATCAAATTGATCGCTCTGGGAAACGCGTTATCAAACATAACCCCCCCCCCTCACCAAAAATAAAAAAATAAAATAAAAATAAGCTAATTAAGATATTACAGATAAAAGTGTTTAGTTTGTTGGCCATGTATTTTATAAATTGGAATAATTTTTTCATTTAAAAAATCGGGTTGAAAGAGTTAAACAGAAAATTCAAACTATTGTTGTTTCAACCTATGGGTAACTCATATATTTTCAAAATACGAAGGTATAATAATAAATAAATAATAAGTTTAATTTAATAATAAGAAAGGTGGAGACGAAACAATTCTGTTCGGAAAAATATCGGCAATCTGAAGTATTGTTCTCTGAGGGTAGACCAACTCACTTTTTCCAAAATACTTTCAAAATAGAGAAATATTAATGAACTATTAAAAGTTATCCTGGAGTCCCATAAACTTTACATCTAAATTTAGATAGACAAAGATTCAGATTTTTCAAAACATAATATTATATTGAGTTTTCTTTGGTTACGGCGGTGGACATCTGAGTTAAAAGTCCCAAGTCCCTAGAGTGCATTGTTAATTTTATACAAGAAGTGCACAGGAAGCCAGAAAAAAAAAATCTTACTAACTCAGCCGGGAATCGAACCCTGGTCTCCTACTTTCCGGGAAGGTATGCTAAGGTTAGATAATCTCTCCAACTCCCCGCACTTAACTCCGAGTCTAAACCCCAAGTAAGACGAATATATCGTCTTATACTCGAAGGAGCTAAAATTGTCGGCTATTTGTTAGACTCTCGTTTTTTTTCCCTGATATATCTTATTTAAATAATAATATTAATTGTTGTATGTAGTCCCACGTTAAATTTTCTACAAGAAATTCAAAGTGAGCCAGGAAAAAAAAGTAGGAGACCCGGGTTCGATTCCCGGCTGAGGAAGTATAATTTATTGTCAATTTATTTTTCTTCTTTCCAAATATTTTTATTGAACTAGAAAATCCTGGTGTGCTCTTGGGAACACCCAGCTCGAATTTTATACCATTCTTCATGTAATGTGAAGAAACCAGGATACCAGAGGGGAAATCCCGTTCTCGATACTCTGGGGGAAGCAAAGGTAAAGCATGTTTACATTTACGGATCCTTGTATATATACCATATGTATGTATAATATGTATTGCGTAGATTAAATATGTTTATATAAACATACAATAAAATATTGTACATTTTAAGTCGTATAAATATATTTCTGGAAGTCGCTAAAGTTAAAAAAAAAAAAAATCATAAATGCAGTATGCAAAAGCAAGATTTTCCTTTCCTCCTAATCTGCAAGTCAAAGTCCTTCATTTGCATGTGAGATGTAATTTCTGTTCGCTCTACTTATGCAACTATGAAACTGTCTTGAAAGAAGTAGATTTACAATTTCCTCCAACAAAAGTAATTTTATTTTGTCATATAATCTATTATTTTGTCGAATTAAGTAAATTTTTTTGTCCAAAAATTTATCAATTTTGAAATAAACATGTTAAAATAAATATAGGGAAAGAATGCCCAATTCGCAAATAATTTTTCTTGCATTAAAAGTGTAATTATATCAATTTAGTACTTTGGGTACTTAAAATCAGCTTTTCTTTAAATTTTGGAATCTTTAAATTTTTAGGAGAATCTAAGATGAAAAGATGAGGACTAACTTTACTTTAGTACCCTATTTTTAAAATATATGGCACTGGGGTGACACTAGTAAGTCTAACATGTGGATGGTTGTCGAAGAAAGGTTAGTTTTGTCTATAAATATTTTTTTTTTGTGGTTTATTATCCCACGTAAATTTGAAACAATTAATGAGAAGGAATTGAATAAAAAAATCTATCTCTCCCAGTCAGTACTCGAACCTGGATCTCCTGCTTTCCGGGCCGGTATGCTTCCATTGCACCACCGGGACAAGCAAGATAACTTGTTAAATTCCCAACACACTAGCCTTCGAGAGCCTCACCCACGAGAAAGACGAATACATCGTCTTATGCTCCAAGGAGCTCACATTGTCTAGCTAATTATCGACTCTCGTTATTTACTTTTTTTTTAATTTTTATTTTAAATAAAAATTAAAAAAAGTAAATAACGATCCAGGTTCGAGTCCTGGCTGGTACAGATAGATTTTTTTATTCTTTTCCCTCTGATTAATTGTTTAAAAGGTTAGTTTTGTCGTTTTTTTTTTTAATGTTTAGAGATAATGAACGGACAAGAAATATTTAACGGCAATGAAACCGGGCATTCAGTTTTTATTGATGCGTAAAATTGGTAAATAAGTGACAGTGTAAATACCTTGAGAATATGGACTTAGCATATATCATATAGGTATCCTTCAAGAATCACTATCTTCATTGGCTAGAGTGAAACCATTTACTTACCTGAAAAAAAAAATTTATGATTAGTTTTTAAATTTGAATGTTAAAATTATTATCTAATAAAGAAAAATAACTGTTCAAACAAACCAAAAGAATGTCACTTTATTATAGAATTTTTATGAAGAATAATTCCTGTGACAATGTATGGAATAAATATTTACTGAAAATACATAATATTCATTCATGGTTAGGAAAAATGTGAAAAAAAAAAAGCAAAAAAACATCAAATTATATACATTGAGCAGAATTCGTCTAAAAGTAATAATAGGAAATTTATTTTGTCTCAAAGGCTTTAGTTCGAAATTTTAAAAATGTATTTCACGCAGAAGCTGCGTAATCTAAGCATATTTATCTTTTTTTTTTTTTCAAAATACTACATAAAATATAAGAGGAAATAAGGAAATTTAATTTACATGCTAGTGAGAGTAATGAAAGTAAAAAGTATTATCTCTGAAGTTTAATTGTAGAATCGTCGTAGTTAAATTCTTAAATTTCTTTTTTAAGAAGCGTTTTAAAAAAATGTCATAAACATTAGAAAATTACATTTTTACACCTATTAAGTTTTTAAGTTTTTTTTTGTTTTTTATTTTTGTAACACAATTATTAATGAAAATAATACGGTTATAAATTTTGATCTCCCAGGAACCCCACGAATTTTCTCACTTTTTTTTAACCATAAATGAATAATTTCAAGGGATTGATTCTAAATATCGAATTTTGTCTATATATTCTAAAATTATGACGCCCCGCCCAACACTTGATATTTAATTCGTAATAATATTTCCTTTTGAAAAATATTATGGAATATATAAATATTAATTTTCATGTGGTATTTAATCCCACGTAAATTTTAACAATTTTTAGTGCAAGGGAATATAATAAGGAGCAGGGAATCCAGGTTCGAGTTCTGGCTGGGACAGTTAGATTTTTTATTCTGTTTCCTTGCACTAAAAATTGTTAAAATTTACGTGGGATAAAATACCACAAGAAAATTAATATTTATATATTCCATAATATTTTTCAAAAGGAAATATTATTACGAATTAAATATCAAGTGTTGGGCGGGGCGTCATAATTTTAGAATATATAGACAAAATTCGATATTTAGAATCAATCCCTTGAAATTATTCATTTATGGTTAAAAAAAAGTGAGAAAATTCGTGGGGTTCCTGGGAGATCAAAATTTATAACCGTATTATTTTCATTAATAATTGTGTTACAAAAATAAAAAACAAAAAAAAACTTAAAAACTTAATAGGTGTAAAAATGTAATTTTCTAATGTTTATGACATTTTTTTAAAACGCTTCTTAAAAAAGAAATTTAAGAATTTAACTACGACGATTCTACAATTAAACTTCAGAGATAATACTTTTTACTTTCATTACTCTCACTAGCATGTAAATTAAATTTCCTTATTTCCTCTTATATTTTATGTAGTATTTTGAAAAAAAAAAAAAGATAAATATGCTTAGATTACGCAGCTTCTGCGTGAAATACATTTTTAAAATTTCGAACTAAAGCCTTTGAGACAAAATAAATTTCCTATTATTACTTTTAGACGAATTCTGCTCAATGTATATAATTTGATGTTTTTTTGCTTTTTTTTTTTCACATTTTTCCTAACCATGAATGAATATTATGTATTTTCAGTAAATATTTATTCCATACATTGTCACAGGAATTATTCTTCATAAAAATTCTATAATAAAGTGACATTCTTTTGGTTTGTTTGAACAGTTATTTTTCTTTATTAGATAATAATTTTAACATTCAAATTTAAAAACTAATCATAAATTTTTTTTTTCAGGTAAGTAAATGGTTTCACTCTAGCCAATGAAGATAGTGATTCTTGAAGGATACCTATATGATATATGCTAAGTCCATATTCTCAAGGTATTTACACTGTCACTTATTTACCAATTTTACGCATCAATAAAAACTGAATGCCCGGTTTCATTGCCGTTAAATATTTCTTGTCCGTTCATTATCTCTAAACATTAAAAAAAAAAACGACAAAACTAACCTTTTAAACAATTAATCAGAGGGAAAAGAATAAAAAAATCTATCTGTACCAGCCAGGACTCGAACCTGGATCGTTATTTACTTTTTTTAATTTTTATTTAAAATAAAAATTAAAAAAAAAGTAAATAACGAGAGTCGATAATTAGCTAGACAATGTGAGCTCCTNGCTGATGAGAGGGGTGTTATGTAAACAAACATGTGTACCAACTGTTGGTGATGAAATATTTCATTTGTTGAAAACTCAATATATATATAATAGAATGATACTATGTCTTGAAAACAAGAGCTAATATATAATTTTTATGGTCATTTTCGGTTTTAACACGTGGAAATACATTAAAATCAGCTAATATCAACCCCGAAACAAAAACTTTGTTGTTCAGTGTAACTAATCAGGCTTGTCTCGCTAGCGTAAATGGAAAACGCACCGGCCCGGATAGCAGGATATCCAGGTTCGAGTCCTGACTGGGACAGTTAGATTTTGTATTCTGTTCCCTTGCACTAAAATTATGGAATATAATTTTCTTTTAATACAAATTTTACACACATTATTATTTTTCATTGAAGTTAATAATAACGAAGTAATAAGATTATTAAATCTTTTCAGCCAATAATGAAAATATCCAGCAGTTTTCAAGAAAAATTTTAAATACCGAATTTTTTTCATTATTTCAAAATTGAGGCGCAAAAACACATTCAGAGATTTTTGCGGAAAACTCCTACTAAGGAAGATATTTACGCATGTAACTACAAAGGTTAGGCGGTGCCCCTTTGTTCCTTCCCGGACGGTCTAGAGCCAGTCATAGTGATCTTACCTTGTACGCTTATTAATCACTCTTGCTTGTACTAGAAAATCAGCCATTCTCTTTCATCCCCAAAGAAACCCATGAAATCTACTCGTAAGCCGTTTACGTTCGTGATGTACTTTCTCCATTTCAGATTTCAACTCCCTTGAAACTTTGACGTAAATGTCAAATGCTTAAACACCTCCAATTGTCGTGATAGGCTTCTTACACTGTGATCCCTATCAGAGTTACAAATGTAGCAGATACCACTTTCTGACAATTACAGTAATTCGTTCGCTTTCGCACAAGTATCATTAAGTATTTAATAAATTCAACGTCAAACTTGAATACCACACACACACAACCATATATATATATATATATATTTATATGTANTATATATATATATGTGTGTGTATATATGTAATAAATAAGAACAGAAGGAAGAAATAGTGCAGTGAACTCAAAAAAGGAAAAAATTACAATGAGCATACATTTTCGGGGTGACTTCTTGCCCTTCGTCAGTGAGGAGTGTGTCTCTGAAATTCTCTGACGCAGGGCGAAAAGTCCCCCACTTTCTTCCTCCTGTTCTTATTTATTTTATTAATCGCAACCGCTAGTGTTTCGTTTTCTGTATAATAAATTTTTATATATATAAGTGACTATTATTTGTAGTATTTATTAGATGGGATTGGAGTAAATAAAATAGTAATATAATTCTGAAAAAGCCTCTTACGGCTATATCATCCATAGAAATATAAAAATATAGATTGCAGAAAATGATTTCATATTTTATGCAATTTAGTCTTAAAATGTGAAGAAGAAAAAAAGAAAAAAAAAGCTGTCCTTGTATCCTTACAATCCTTGTAGTTCCTAGTGTGAAGCTTGACAGGAGTTATTCTGTTACCTTGGTCAAGCTGAAACCCTCCGTAAAAAGAAGAAATTTTATAAGACTTTTCCGCCATTGTTATATCCCATGCCAGGAGTAAGGATCCTGGGGCTAAGAGGCTGCCGTAACACCCCTCCTCCCCGAAGGAACCATGGCTCACTCTCGTCACAGAGCTCCTTCTCCCATTCTGCCCCCGAAGAATGCCGTCTTGGAGACAGACACACACACAGCAGTCGGCAGGAATAGAAAGTTGTCAGCCGCGGACAATCCTGCAAGAACAGCTGACCTCGTCAAGGGCAGCCACTGTCCCCACAGCCTTCCCCCCTCCCCCCCCCCCAGGCCGATTAACCTCCATACTAATGCCCCCCTTCTAAAAATAAATACAGTACTCGCTGGCTATTGTGAAATACTCAGTGGTTTACTTGCTTACATACGTACTGTAAGCTCTCTACTCTCTCTCTCTCTCTAAAGCCTGATATATTTTTCTATAATCTGCTAAATGAAAAGCTGTCTATCATGAAGACGAGAGAGGACGTCCTGTCCCTAAGTTCGCATATCAAAAAAAAAAAAAAAAAAAAAAAAAAAAACCTTCCCTCCCACCATGGCCGAAGACAAGCAAAAATCAAAGTGATCTCCTTTAAAAAAAAGTTCGTCACTCAAGATCTGCGTAAAATTGCAGAATTATGACCGTCTATAGTGTCTCGTGTGTGAGCAAATGACTAATTTTATCTATGTGAGATAATTACTAATTTATCTATGTGAACAAATGACTAATTTCATCTCGCAAGGAAAAAGTCTTTTCAGGCAAGGGTTGAGAAAATTAAACAGATTTACCATATATCATAAAGATGGACATTAACAAGAGTATATGAATTATATACCATAAACTGGCGATAACAATGTGCTAAATCTGGCTATATGATGGCCGGGAAGGAAGGGTGGGGGGAGTGATACCGCAGTCTTAGCTTAGGCGGGACTCGAACCCGCGTTTTTGAATTCTGCAGTTTCAGAAATTTCTCCCTAGGGATCTTAAGCAACACAGGTGTTCTAATTAGTTCTTCATAAGCTGTGGAAGGCAGACGGAATCAGTCATTTTTATGGTGACCCATAATGGTGGCTACCGCACTAGGGATGTATAATAATAATCGAGAATACTTTTAAAAATAATATACTATCATTAATTTTTCTGATCACTAGCCAGCCGTCAGTAAATCTCGCCATGTCAGAAATTATATATATAGCACTTAATCTNTATATATATATACACGTTATAATTACTTATAAATATAACCTAATGTTCTAATTTTGACTATTTATTTACTGATATAACAAGTAACTCGCATAAGACATTACAGTAGTGATCAGTGTTTTTGTAGTTCTTTGGGGCATTTTGAAGGAAAACGATTTAAAAGAAGTAACATTAAACATCGAGTTTTAAATGAGTTATACCTCGCATTGCTAGCGAAGCCCAAGGCCATAAGAAAATCTAGATCAGGAAGGGAATAAAAGAAAGATAAAATGTCATGAAAGAGGAGGGCCACAAGAAATAAATATCAAGCATCTTTAAAAATCCCCTAATATTCCATTAGGAATGAAACATAAAAAATGTATCGAACTAGAGCTTATAAAAATTTATTGTCAATTTATTTTTCTTCTTTCCAAATATTTTTATTGAACTAGAAAATCCTGGTGTGCTCTTGGGAACACCCAGCTCGAATTTTATACCATTCTTCATGTAATGTGAAGAAACCAGGATACCAGAGGGGAAATCCCGTTCTCGATACTCTGGGGGAAGCAAAGGTAAAGCATGTTTACATTTACGGATCCTTGTATATATACCATATGTATGTATAATATGTATTGCGTAGATTAAATATGTTTATATAAACATACAATAAAATATTGTACATTTTANGTATAATGACCGCCTTCGATAAAAGACTCAAGAATGAGCCCAAAAAAATGTTTCTGAGATGCTATCAAATCAAGATAGTATTAATGAATAAAATTTAATTAAAATTAAAAGAAGTGAAAAATCCTGTAGTTTTCTCGACTTTTTTTACATGTATTATTTCATAAATACTAAAATTACTTTTCTTTTAAGTCTATACATGAACCCAATAAAGTTTTTATAGTTTTTTAAAGCTCCGATTCCTACAGTGCAAAAGATTTTGTAAATTAATCTGCATGTTTGTGGGTGTGTGTGGGTGAAGTTATTTGTATACAAACATTTATTCCAAAGGTGGGGGATCTGACTAGAGAAAATTTTGAATAGTTGTTTTGTAACAGTTAGAGACAGTCAGACAAGACGAGTTTTCCCCTGTAAAATCCTACTTCCTAGATATGTCATTAAAGCATTTTTTTTTTTTTTTTTTAATATCTTATGTGAATTCCTCACCAAACATAACTTTCTCAGTTGAAACATCTTCTCATCAATATTATTTACGGCTCGGGAGTTCAGAAACATACTTTATCTATATTGTGAATAATGCTCGTTACGAAATATAACCAGAAGGGAAATCTGCTTAGTTAACCTAGTTCCTAGATGACTTACATTTTTTTTTTTTTCCCCCCGGCAACATGCGGGACGTGGTGTAACTAGAGCGGGACTGCGCGTAGATCCCACATCATGGGTGTCCACAGCTGACCGCGGGGAAATGATCAGAACCATCGGCGCTTGCGCAATCAGGGGGTGCGACCAGTCATCCCTTAGGGGGTGGGACCCGGGACACGTAGTCCTCAGCAAATACAATGGGGCTGTCTTAAGGCATTTTCTTGTAAGTCACTCTTCCTTGAGTGACCTCTCAGAAGCCAGTCAGGATATCTTCTGACACTCAAAGGAGTAATGGTCTGTCCACGGAAAAATTGAGAACATCACCGATGTTCATAACAAGTTAATAGATTCTAAAATGAACATTATATAAAAAGATCTTATACATATCCTGAAACACTTTCCGACTAAAAAATATACCTAAAAAGTGAGAGGGCGTTAGTTAGGCTTAAACTTTTTTTTTCTTTAGTTTCAAGGTAAATTGTGTTGTCCGTCAAGTTTTATGAACAGAGGATTATCAGGAATTTGGTCTTGATAGTATAAGAATTAATAACTAATTTGTAAACAAAAAAGTTTTTATTTTAGCCTACGTTTCAGGACTGAATATGAAAAAGATACATACAAAAATAACACAGAAACATATCATTATATCATATTATCTAATAATAAATATATTAAAACATAGAACTGTGTGTAATCGACTATATAAAATAGATGCTAAGCATATTGAATATGTTACTGAACTTACGACTTATAGACATGTTTCTATATTATTTGTATACGTTTCTTTTTTCATATTCTGCCCTGATGAAGGCCTTAAAGTCAGAGCGAAACGTTCGCTACTGACTACTTTGGTTACAAATTAGTTTTTAATTCTTCAACTACCAAGACCGAATTCCTGACAATACTCTCTTTTTTTTTTTTTTTTCTTTAACTTTTACCAGCTGAAAAGATATAGTTTAAAGACAAAGTCGGAACTCACCCTTTTTCTTTTTTGAATATTCTAAAAGTTATATTTTCTCTATATTCTGTTCTATATTTTTCGTTAAAAAACAACAACAATAAATTGTGTATATTATAATATTAGATAACTTAGAAGAAATTTCAAAAATGATATCATGGAATGAGCCATGACTTCCATTCTGACAAAGTATGTAAGGCTTGGCTTTCTCATGTTAAGTCCTATGGGACAAGGTGTTTTGATACCTGTAGAGCAGCCATTTTATCTACAAAATCACCCCCCAAATTTTCTGTAAATGACAAGAAGTCGGTGGTGGAGTCATTTTCAAAACTATTTGTGTAATGGCGCTGTTAGCCTCGCTCGTAGAGAAGTAGATTCCGGAGCCGGCGTCAAATTTGTATATATTGAGTAATAGGCTCCACATTTTGGACTTGAGAGCTGTGACGTAATCGACCCAGTTTTGGGAATTAGGCGCCATCTGGAATGTAAAAACGAGGATATTTATCCAATCCGTGGGCTTTATTAAAATTCTATGCAGTGCTAATGTTCTTTAAAAAAAACAATGTAAGTGGACATATGTCTTATCTTACTATTCACAATCTCTCTCGTATCTCTTTTAGAGGACTGATTTTATATTCTCCTGCATAAAAACATTTCGAAACTTTGAAACTTGAATGCATTATTCTGCATTTATTTTATTTTCTATAATTAGATATAACTCAGTGGCTAATGAGTAAATGTTTATTTATCTTGCTTATTGAAAAACATCACATATATTATTTAAAATTATTTTACTTCCTCCTTCTTTTTTTTTTACATATTTAGTAAAGGTTATGAAAAATTATGTTCAGTAGATTGTTTATTTATATATTTTTTGTTTTCTATATGTCATATTTTTCTTTTGGCCATACCATATTACATCTTTTTTTTGTAATACATAAAACTATACTATTAATTTCTTTCTCCATGTTTTTTTGTATCTAGTAATTTGCTGGTTAATATTNAAGAAAGAACTTAGGGGGTAGTTCGCTTGATGGAGAAGCCCAATGGCAGGACTCCTAAATCTCTATCCATATGACTATGGAATAACATTCTTATTCTACATTTTTCTTCGCGTTAAATATTTATAAAATAGCGAATACATTGACAATTATTCAATTTGGACTGCCTTTATACTAAACCCTAAACCTCACATCATAAGATATTAACCTAAAATAAATACGTTTAACAATTTTCGAAACGAGGTCCTAATATCAAATTTACCATTCAAATATTTATGCATTTTAAAAATGGAAAACCAAATCAACTCTCTAATCAAAATATCTTCCTTAGAATGTGTTTTCTTTTTGTTGAATCTTCCTTAATATGCGTTAAAAATTGTTGAAGAATACATTATTAAAAAATTTAAATTTTATACCCATTTTCTTTCTATACTCTTATTTTCATAACAGTAATAATAACTTTAGTTTTATATATATATATATATATATATGTNTTACTTTTGATTCGTTCTTTTTAAATAATAAAGAAGATATTAATTTTATTCCTCCCAAAACCTCCGTGCTTTTAACTCAAAACGTTTTTTGGGGAAGAAGTTTAAGTTAATAAATGCGTCATTTCCTTCGCGTGTTAACCGTATGCTTAGCTCTTTATTTATTTAAATGAGTATTCATGTTTTGTTATCAATATACTGCAAATAAGATACTATCCGGTTTTATTTAAATAAATAACAGCAAGCCATACCATATATTAACTTAAATTATTTGAAGTTTCTTCATTGAAATTGCTTCCAGGACATTTGAACAATGGTTTTTGAAGACAATTAGATTTGACACGCTGTTTACATGTTTGTATCTGCGTGCGCTATGTATACTTTTGCATATGCGTGTATGTGTGTGTGTGTGTGTGTGTGCTCTTACTTTTAAAAAATGATACCCAAACTAAGCAGTTATTTACTCTTTATATTCTGTCTAAATGGAAAGAAACCAGAAATAGTAGTTCATAAAATCATTCCTTAATATCTACGCTATTTACTATATTAAGTAAAATATATCTATAATTTGATTTTTTCACATTTATTTATTTTTTAAATTAGTTAGAATGTATGGTTTTCCTACTCCTTCGGCCTAACATAACTCCACCTCTCCACCCCCCAAAAAAAAAAAAAAAAACTTATTTTTCCTCAAATTAGATGTGCTTGTGAGCGCTTCATTTTAGTTAGCGATAATAATAATGAATGGAAGATTATGCTTATCATGAATGGTCACTTGTGATATAACGCTCACAGTACTATAATTTTAATGGTATCAATAAATAAGATTAATGATTAACGACCTAATTCTCAAGAGAGTGACATAAGTGGGGGTCGTATCATTTGGGAACACTTTTAATGATGCGAAAAGGGGAACAATTTCATTAGCGAAACATACCGTTAACAAATTCAATTCAAAATATGAAATACTACATTAGTTTAGAAAGGAGTATGTAAATGTCATGGGGAATTATGCATGCACTGAGAGTTGTATAACATGCTGAGTAGGGATTGTCACGGTAAAAGGAAAGAGATTTGACTAGGGAAAGTAGTATTTGTGTGGCGTTGAGATAAATATTGAGCAGCTGAGCAGGGTGGGGTCGGACACCCAGGCGAACAGCTGTTCTAGCTCCAGATCGTGGACATCGCCCTACAAGGAAATCCGCTCTTTATGTAGCGTCAATGAGGCAAAGACAACAACCTAAAAGTTCTTTGTATTTCAAGATGAATGATGATGCATTAGGAAAAATGAGTTCCCTCTCTTCTTGGCAGGTGTTCCTTAACCTGAAGGAAAAAAAACGGCTTATTAAAAGTAGTGTCTCATCCGATAGGATTTGTTCGTGACCCATCAGTCGGGAAATTTATTTTCAAATTGTATTCTCTGTTGAAAATATCAGAAACAATATGGATAGATCCTTTTCTCTTGAAAACAGTAAGCCATATCAACAGGAATCCCTTCAATATTGCATATTCCTTTGTTACAATGTATTGTTTCTTCATATAAAGTTCAGCCACTTACAGGGTTCAGAAACATGTTCCTTGGGTACTACCTAAATACTTTGTAGTACTTTCAAGTATTCTTTATTCTTCAACAATCACCAATTCTCACTTATCAATCTCTTATGGTTCTTTGTGTTCCTCGCTCCTTGAGTAACCTTCGCCATTTTGTAGTACCATTTACTCTTTAAGTACTTCATATAGACTCTCCGATACTTTCTTCTCAAGTACTCATTATGCCTTAGGTACTTCTCACTCCATAAGCACCCTTTATCGTTCTAGTACCTCCAACTCTTTAAGTATTCCTCACATCTTACCCACTTCAAAATTCTCACTCTTTAAGTACTTGTTACTATTTAGGTATTCCTCACTCCTTAAGAATTCTTCATCCGAAAAGTACTCTATACTCCTCACTCACTCTTCATTCCTTACCTACTCCACATATCTTACTTCTTAAGTAATAAATTCTCAAACACCTCTCACTTTTCAAGTATTCTTCACTTCGCAAATACTTCTTACTCCCTGAGTGCTCTTCACTATCAGTTATTTTCTACTAAATCCTCAGGTACTACTTATTCACGCCTTCAATATACATAAGATCACAATCCTCAAGGATTGTTGGCTATACAATTCATCCTCACTTCACAAGTGCTTCTAAGTTCTTAACTACTCCTTACTTCAAAATGCCCTTCTAACGTACACTTCACTCCTTAAGAAATCCTCTTTCTAATTCCTTGGAGTATATCATTCCAATTCCAATGTATAAAAGGTATATTAATTCTTTTGTACATCTCACTCTTTAAACACCCCTCCAATATTCGGATAATAAATTTTTAATAAGCTATCAAATAACAACATTAATTAATATAAATAAAGATCACGAGTGAAAAAAAATTTTTTAAATAAAATTAAAAATTTAATGCCCTCCCAACATAACAGGTAGAAAGTAAATTAAACTCTGAAATTACGATAGCCAAGTGATATAACACCAATTTTCGCAGAAGCTATTATACAGCAATTATTACAGCTTTTCTTTTCCGCCCTGGATTTGATATATGGAGTACAAGGCAATAGCATGTTAGACTTGCAAATCAGCTGACTCCAGTAGCACTCTCATTTATTGCAGTGGAGCGAAGTATATATATTTTTTAAATATATATAACCTTTATATATATATTACAAGGAAAAAGTCTT
>KZ807997.1:13892-25020 GCA_000696205.2 Oncopeltus fasciatus
AGATCCTCAGTCCCGTTTGGCTTGCGATTCTTTCCAGAAGGTTAATTTGAATGGTTGCGACCTCTGGACTTTCTGATAGGACAGCAAAGTCATCAGCGAAGGCTAGACAGTTGACTTTAATCCCTCTTGCTTTTCTTTCTAGGTAGATAGGGGTTATCTTTTGACGTTCAAGTTCCGAGTTCCATATTCTCACAATCTTTTCTAAGACGCAGTTGAATAGGAGTGGTGACAGTCCATCACCTTGCCTCACACCTGTCTTGATTTCAAACGGTTGCGACAAATTCCCCAAGAATTACACTTTAGATGTTGTATCTGTTAAGGTATCTTTGATAATATTTGCCAGTTTTGTTTTGACTCCAAATTCTTTAATGATCTTAATCAAGGTTTCTCTATTTACCGAATCAAATATCTTGAAGTCTATAAATGACACCACAATTTTCTTACCACTCAACATTCTGTGGCGGAGTATTGACTTCAGGTTGAATATCTGTTCAATACAGGAGCGGCCTTTCCGAAACCCTGCTTGGTATTCCCCCAGCTGTTTGTCCAAAGTCGCTATTATTCTATTCAAAAGCAGTTTTGAGAGGATTTTATAGGCGATCGGCAAAAGGGACACACCCCTGTAGTTGTTGACATCCTGTTTGTCCCCTTTCTTATGTAGCGGATGGATGAGTGCTGTTTTCCATTCTTCGGGTATTTTCTCCTTTTCCCAAATTTCACTGATGATATTGTGAAGATCATCTAAGATTTCTGGTTCTGTCCATTTCAACATTTCTGCCGTTATCGAATCTTCCCCACTTGCTTTGTTGTTTTTGAGGTTTCTGAGAGCTACTTTTATTTCTTCCTTTGTCGGCACTTCATCACGTTCTGGGTTCTCTGGTATATCTGGAAATTCTATTTTTGTAATTGGGGAAGGACAGTTCAGGAGATTGTGGAAGTATCTGGCTAATATTTCACAGTTTTCTTGGCTATTGAGTCCAATTTTACCCTTTTCATTTTTGAAGCTCAAACTTGGAGTTTGGTATCCTCTGAGTTTGCTTTTGAAAGTCTGATAGAAATCTCTGGACTTATTCTTAACGAAGCCAGTCTGTAGGTTTTCGAGTTGAGCCCTTTCAAATGACCGTTTAGTCCTTCGGAATGTTCTAGATGTTTCTTTTCTCTGTTGTCTGAATTGTTCCATTCTCCTAGAGGATTTCCATTTTCTCCATTTCTCGGATCTCTCCCGAAGAGCTTCCTCGCATTCTTCATTCCACCATATTTCTCGTTTTCTTTTGGCCTGTCCAAGTGATTTCTTTGCAGCTTCATTGATTTCTGTGCACAACTCCTGCCAGTTCCTCTTTCTGCTGGTGCGGATTTCGCCCTTGAAGTTTTTGATATTTTCTTGAGTAATGTTCATTAGATTGGTATTATATCTTATCATTTTAGGTGGATCTCTCCTTTGGCATAATGGGAGAAAACGAATTTTGACTTTGGAGAAATAGTGATCCGAATCAAAATCAAATTCACCATTTCTGATCACTTTAACATTCATCACTTCTCTTGAATTTTTCCTTGTTATCGCTACATGATCCAGTTGGAATTCACCTAGTTCAGAATTAGGAGATACCCATGTTTTTGTTTTTCTTGGGAGTTTCTTGAAGTTTGTTGACATTAGTTTCAACTGAAATGCTTTGCAGAGTCCAATGAGCCGTTCACCATTCCTGTTTGTCCTCCTATGTCCTGGATATTCTCCCACAATGTCTCTGTATTTATTTTCCTTCCCAATCTGTGCGTTGAAGTCTCCTAGTAGAACTTTGATGTTGCTGTTGGGTACTATTGCGTATTATTGGAAAGGAAATTGATAATGTAAAATTTCATCAATATCTAGCCAATGGCCCAATTAGAAAAGCTTTTAAGAACTTCAAGAATTTGTGTTGCCTGCTTTTACAACATAACAATTTTACAGCCCAGCAATTCAAAACCCAATTGTCATATCTCAGTACTTTTTTTCCTTTAAGTCTACACAGATAGAACACCTATGATACATTTATAATAAAACTTAAAATGATTCAAATAAAAATCTCAAGCATGACAAATTTTATCACTTTTAAAATTTAATATTTTAACTGGGAATGAAATGGTATCAGCTTTGCAAAAAATATTTAAAGTAGGTTGAATTAATTCGTAGAAATTGACCATAACATTGAGAAAATCAATTTAATTAATTCCTAAGTTATTTTTTTAATTTTTTTTTTTTTTTAATTGTATGCATAAAGATTCTTTTATTGCCTAGTAATACAGACATTTCTATTCAATAGAATTTTTTGTGTTACAGTTAAACAAATCAAAACCAATTTTCATATTAAGAGAAATGCAATAATAATTCAAAATTCTGGAATCTTATCCATGTAATATCTGCTGTTTTCCAAGATGATGTAATAAAATGATCTTGTTGAAGAAAAAAATATTGAGAGGAGCTGTATAAACTATGCAGATTTACCATGTATGCTTATTTACTTAAGTATGATTAGGAAAGATCAAACCACTAATTTAATATTTTTGCAAGGTAAAAAAGACTTTGAAGAGAAAAGATAAGCAGAGACTAAGAGTCGGAAGAAAAAATATCTTCATCCTTAAATATCATCATTCTTAAATATCTTCCATAATGTGGCTTTAATAAATGTTATACTACACAAATTTTATAAAACTCTACGTTATACTTATTTTCTATAAATCATTATTAAAAAACTTTACTCTTGAACTCTGATGGTTCATGGAAAGAAGTTAAAATACAAAAGACTATCAAATATTATTTTAAAATAAATAGAGCATTGGAAAATGAAGATGTCTACCTTTCGAGGCTTCATTTTACATTTTTAAAAATAAAGCCTATGTACATATGTTTTCGGCAATAATTGTAGAACATATTTGACAAATTACATTTTAATAATCCTATTTTTTTATCAAATTCTTCACATTTTTTAAAATTAATATTTCTCACTCCTTCATTTTCAGCAGATACAAACTGATTCAAAAGTTTGCTAAACAAGTTTAAATACTTGAATGGTTTGTTTTCCAATTTTTTGGTGTAAGTATAATTTGCAAAATTCTATTTATGGAATTTTCATAAACTGGACAAAGCTCTGAGTGTTAATTTATTTTTAAACACATGAATAAGGAAAACAGTAGCTGGCCCAGGATTTTTGAGAGAGTATTTTGTTTATCTTTATACTGAATATAATTTATCCTGAATTCATAACTTTTTTTAACTAGTAAGATGTTTAAAATTATTATACATATCTGAGTTGGAAAACATTTAAATACATTTTTTTTTTACCTCCAACAAACACTAGATGGAGTGGTTTTAGTCTTTGACTAATATGTAATGCTTCTAATATATAATATAATCTTTTTAAATAAATTTAATACCTGCTTATCAATGTAATATGGATTCAATTAACTTGCATTAGATACAGTATGATACATAAATAACTTGCAATTATTCAATTAATAAATTGATTATTTTTAGTTAATATCCAAGAAAAATTGCTGGTTAATGTTCTTTACAACAACATAAAGGTAGTAATGTGGAATTATATACTTAATTCTGAAGTTGAAAAATAAGTACATGATGAGCAGTAAGATTAATAAGTATAATGTACAGCATTTTCTCAAATAAGATAGAAATTAAAATATGTAAGTAGAAACTTTTGACTACAAAAGTCAAAACTATTATGAAATACTGTATTTTGTCCTAATAATAAAGTTAAAAAAAAAACTCATTGACACATTCTGCTTATGTATTCTAAACAAAAATCTTTCTCTAATTCATGAAATATTATACTTTATATTAGCATTATTACAGGATATGATATTTCTTATTATTCAGGATAAATAGGATTATAATTATTAACAGTAAATTTATATAAACATTTTTTATAAAACTTTTATTATTAATTTATTAAGTATTTATATAAAAATTAGGGTAACATTTATAGTCATACTCAATAATAAGTAAAAAACAGTAAATATAAAAATATATTGCGATTTTATACAATTTTAGAATTTATTAATATATACAATGCTATAAATGTAACAAATTAATGTTTTATGTCAAACAAAAGTTTGAGATCATGTAATGTAAGTTTGGAACTTTGTAATTTTGCTGAGCCAGTTAATATACCCTTAGCAATTTCTAATTTCTGATTTTGGAGTTTAAGAATACGTTCTTCAATGGTATCAACACAGAGAAATTTGTAAATACAGACATTCTTAGTCTGGCCTATTCTATAAATTCGGTCACAAGCTTGGGTTTCAAGTTGAGGGTTCCAGTGAATGTCAACAAGTAATAAATGATTAGCTCCAATTAAGTTCAGACCAGTACCCCCAGCAGTGAGTGAAAGAAGTAAAACTTTTGGCCCAGATTTTTTATAATTAAAATCTTCTATTATTCCAATACGATCTTTCACTGGTACAGTTCCATTTAGTGAAACTGATTTGACTTCAAGAAAAGTTTTAATAAGATCAAGAACAGATGTCCACTGAGAAACTATTATTAATTTATCTGATCCACTTTCAAGTATCTCATTTACGCACTTTATTATTGCACGGATTTTAGAACTACATCTATCTTTTTTGAATACAGGTAGGTCAGATGTCATATATTTGGTTAATGAATTTTCTGAATGAGTTTCAGGTGAAAGAGACAAGTTCATCATTTGCTCTAAAAGGCCTATATCATTCCCCATATCATCTTCAATCTTTATTTCTTGTTTGTCAATAAAAGTTGTGATTAGGGAGGGATGACAACAAATTTGTCGAAGACGTAACAAAAGAACAAGTATGTGATGAGTTTTTACACCTCCTTTAATGTTTAACAAATCATTGTACAATTTTCCAAGCTCGGGATGATCACCAAAAGGATTTGATGGGCCCTTACGTTTAATGTCCAAGCCCTCTCTCATTAAATCCTCTTTTTCTGCTCTCTCTTCTATATACTGAGCAAGAAGAGTACTAGAAAAGTGAGAAATTGTATCATAAACTTTAAATTCTTCAGGATCTAATTTAACATGAATAGTAGTGGACTTTTTAGGTAAAAGATCTTGCAATCCACCATTTTTTTGAATATCTTCTTTAGTTCTTCTCAGAAGGAGTGATTTAGTGAGAAGATGAAGTCTCTGCATGCCAGCTTCAGCCCGATTTTCAACCATTTTCTTCCAAATAACAATATCATCAAATGGTTTACATCTAAGGAATTTCAGCAATGAAAAAAAGTCTGCTTGCTTATTGTGGATAGGTGTGCCAGTGAGAGCCCACCTCTTTCTTGCACGGAGTAAAAATACTGCTTGAGCTGTTTTACTTTTATAGTTGCGAATAACATGAGCTTCATCCAAAATAACTCTGTGCCAGTATACCCCATACAGTGGCCCTGGTTCATCTTTATTATCATTGTGAACAATAGTGTAAGTGGTAATAACTACATCAAATCGAGCAAGTCTTTGAGACCTTCTCTCTCGTTTGGTGCCATGATGGGAATAGACAGAGAGATGTCCGTGTTCCACTTTTGTTGAAATTTCTGAAGCCCACTGTCCGATTACTGAAGATGGACATACGACAAGAGTCTTACCATGAACTAAGTTTTTTCGGATACTTGGGGGACTGTCAATATAATCATCACTATTGTCATTTTTATTGCCACTTTTTGTTATTTCCATATCTTTCAAAATGAGGGAAATCATTGTAAGTGTTTTTCCAAGACCCATATCATCAGCAACAATGCCACCTGGAGGAATAGCTGATTCACGGCGTAAGAGCCATGATAAACCTATCCTCTGGTGAGGAAGAAGAGGAACTTTCAAAGTGGAAGGATCTGTAGCCTCTTCTTCAGCATCAGTTTTTAAAAATTTATGAAGCCTTTCTAAGGTTTCAACAGTTTGAGATTGGTGAGCTTGATGAGTAGCAAGAGCTTTCTTCCCCATTTCGGTTAAATCTGTATTATCTTTAGTAAGATCAACTATATTTGGGACTTTAAGATCAGCCTTTGTTGGCTCCATATATGAAGGAATGGCCAATGTTTTATCTACAATATTAGAAGAAACATAACTCAATCTTTCACTTAGCTCTTTTATTTTGATTACTTGTCTTTCTATTGATGATCTTAACTTAGCACCTTTGTCCGGTAAAGTATTAAATTCTATATGCTTGGTTGAAGTCTGTAAATTTTGTAAAGTGGCACTTTCCTTTGCTAATTCAACTTCTAAAAACCTTTTGGCATTTTTTAATTCTGTCTGTCTTTCTGGTGTTAAATTGGAAGGATGAGCACCAAGTTTTGTAGACTGAAGAGCATTACCTTCTTCGCCATCAGACAACTCAATAGGTTCATTCTGAACTGGGGACCCATAGTTACTTTTAGGTGAGATGCAACATTTTGATGATTCTCGATATTTAGAACTCTGTTTGCTTTCAGGTGAAGAGAATGGATCAATTTTTTTTGACTCAACCAAATTATCTTCAGAAATAGAAGATCCTTCAGAAGAATCAGATGTACTGTTGGCTTTTGGTTTATGAAAACCCTTTCTCCTAGAACTTTTTTTTTTTTTAGTACTGTTATTACCAACTCCAGAGATTACACTGATATCAGAATCATCTTCGGAAATAGAAGATTCAGATATAGGTTTAACTTTAGGTTTATGAAAAACCTTGCTCCCAGGACTTATCTTTTTTTTAGTACTGTTATTACTAACTTCAGAGACTACTCTAATATCAGAATCATCTTCAGAAATAGAAGATTCAGATATAAGTTCAACTTTTGATTTATGAAAAACTTTTCTCCCAGGACTTTTCTTTCCCTTAGTACTGTCGTTATCATCTGTAGAAACTGCACTGCTGTTAGACTCATCTTCAGAAATAAGCAGGTCATCATCATCTTTATCTTCAGAAACAATTGATGAATCTGAAAAAGATCCTTTCTTAGATGATAACTGTACAGGCTTTTGGGTGTTACGTTTCTTAATACTTTTACCATTACTGAATTTCACAGGAGTATCTTCATCACTGGATGTAAAAACACTTGATACGTCTATTTGACGCAGGGCCTTTTTCTGAGCCATTAGTTCCAAAATGCTTTAAGATGAAACTGTTCAATATAAATAAAACAACTATATCGATAGCTGATAACATACTCTACTAAAATATAGTTTACTTTATTTTGCATGACGTCACATATTTCCTTACATAGTTAAGTCCGTTGCTGCAGTTTGTTCCATTTTTATAAACGCATTCAGCTGTACATTTTTTATTTTTGCCCAAAACATTAATTTTACTTATAGAACAAAATAAGTTAGAAGATGAAATAAAATAAGAATATTTATTACTACACTAAGAATACAATAGTAGACTGTTAGTTTTAGCACATTTTCCGTTCAGAAATTCACATTGTTATGATGCTGCGAGTTTTAAATGGACATTAAAGGTTAGATATATATATATATAATCAATATACTTATATGAATGAGTCGGCATTGGTTGCCTTCCGCGCTCTAATGTATAGCGCTTTCGGCAGTGGTTCACCATCCTCAAGCCTAACATAGTCTTGTCAACTTTCTCAGGCACTGTCTGATATTTAACTGATTAGCTATTCTGTAATGTATCTTGCGTTTTCACGTCCTTTAGGTACGTTAGGTGGCAGAGATTAGGACCTCTTGGTTTCTTCTCCCTTGTATATAAACAACAGTTTTACCCGTTATTTTGTGTAAAATATAGTCTACTTTAGTTCTTTGTCATAGTTGTTGGGTGTTAGTGGAATGGTTTTCCACTAACGAATTATTCGACGAATCATGTGTATAAACGCTGAAAGTTTGTATTGCTTGGAGTAGTTTTGCATCGCTAGTATTGTGTCTGTAGCTATTGGTTAACGGTATATTCTGCAGGTCAGTCTGTCGTCCGTTCTTGTAATTGTGATGTCGGGATAGTTCATTGTCCTCCTTCTCCATTGTACATGTGATGTTTGGATGTAAGCTAATAGCTTAATGACCTTAATAGGTCAGTATCTCTTTTCCTTTGACTTGTGATAGTGTACAAAATATGTCGTCTACGTATCGGTAGTAGTTTTTTCCATGATCTTATTAATGTGTTGGGATTCTATCTCTTGTATAATTGTCGAACGAGAAGTAGCTCTGTTTCAGAATTGTAGAATTTGTCAAAGTTTTCCTCAATGAACTGTTTATAGTATAAGTCCGTTAGCTATTTTTTAAATATATCTGGTTTCTGTTATTGATATGGAATGATATGTCAATTGACCACTACAAGTCTTGTTTCGGGATTTTTGGTTTTGGTCTGGGAGGTCCTTAATTCACATTAATATATTAGTACTGTGGTCCTTCGAGTACGTTTGGTAACGCTTTATGTTTTTTGTATTTGTTTGTATGTGTCTGTAGGATCGGATATATGATAATTGTCAAGTTACCTTGGCTTGGTTAGGATCAGGTTGTTTTCACAAAGTTTTTCTCCTTATGTTTTCAGTAGTGTTGTGTTGTCTAATTTTTTATAAATGCATTTTTCGTTTTATACTTTAAATCTGTGAGTCTAAAACTCTGTGTCGCATTTGTACTCGTTTCTTTTGTGGTCAAGAGGGTACGATGTACTAGATATATTGTTTGTTTATATTTCCTAGCCTCCCGTTTTCCTCAAATGGTATGTCCGTAAGATCACTATATGTTTATGAAATTGGTTTTAACCTATGCTGTTGTTTTTTTTTTTGTTAGAAGTTTCGTAAGTTTTTATCCATTGTTTTGTATTTCATGCTATCCTGTATGAAATCTAAGTAGGCAAGAATTATGCGCTGAGGTTTAGTTTCGTCAGTCAGATCGACGCACTAGAAAACAAGGAGAATACAAAACGAAAACATTGTTTACCAATATCATATTTAACAAACAACGTAACACATACTCAGATGCCATATTCAGATCACTACTCTTACTGAAATGGAAAAAAAAACGAAAACGAAAACGAAAATCGGACACTTACTGTCAATCTCACAAAACGACATTGGTCGGAATAACCTGTATAAAACCCGGATATGATTTAATCACCGGTCAAATTCTCCGTAATCTTCCCAAGAAGGCAAATATATTCCTTACCAACATTTAAAATTGTATACTCCGAATTACACACTTCCCACTCCTCTGGAAATATTCTGACATAATATTATTTCCCAAACCTGGAAAACCATCACATTATCCTTCATCCTACCGTCCTATAAGTCTTCTTCCTTCACTTTCTGAGGTATTCGAAAAAATTCTGTTAAAACGTATGATGCCTTCCATTGAACCCTACAATATCCTCCCAAATCATCAGTTTGGCTTCCGACGTAAGCATTCTACTGTCCAGCAGGTATTTCGCGTCGTAGACTACATTTCCTCTTCCCTTGAGCACAAAGAGTACTGCCCAGGAGCTTTTTTTGATGTTTCCCAAGCTTTTGATAATCTGGCACAGTGGTCTTCTGTTTAAATTGAAATCCATACTTCCTAATAACACTTACCTTATCCATAAGTCTTACTTATCCAACCGTTTCTTTAGGGTTCGGCAAGGATTAGATTACTCGGATTTCTACCAAGTGGAATTGAGAGTTCCTCAAGGTAGTGTGCTTGGACCTATCCTATTCATCCTGTACACTGCTGACATCCCTACCCATCCAAGTACCCTCTTAGCTCTAGGACGAAAATGCTCTCCTATCATCCCATCACGATCCTAAAACTGCTTCTAAAAACCTTCAAGATCACTTAGAAAAAATCAAACAATGGTGTGGCAAATGGAGAATAAAAATCAATGAAGCAAAATGCTTTGAAGTTAATTTCCAACTACGGGAAAAAGACTTCCCTGAAATTGTGAAATTTAACAATATTCCTTTACCACATTCAAATTTCGTTCGTTCCCTTGGGTTCCATCTTGACTCACGACTTACATGGGGCGAACACACTGAAATTAAAAGACAAGAACTCAATTGACGACATGGACTTCTGTACAGACTCATGAATAAGAACTCCAATCTTACTATTGAAAACAAACTGATGCTCTACAAAACCTTATTAAGAGCAATCTAGACTTACGGAGTAGAAATCTGGGGTGCCGCCAACCCTTCCAACATCCAACGAATCCAGTCCTTTCAATCCAAAACCATCCGAATAATCGCAAATGCTCCCTATTACCTATTCAATTCCTCTCTTCACCACGATTTTAATATTCCTTTTGTTCAAGATCTAATTTCTTCCCGCTTCAGCCTTTTCCATAGTAAACTGCCATTCCATCTTAATCCACTATCACAGACCTTGTCTTGAAACTCCAACCCCTACAACCCTCCCTGTTGGCTCAAACGAAGATGGCCCCGCGACATCCTGGGGACATAGTCTGTAAATAATTTGAGAGTGGTGTCACTGGTCACCTTCTCTCCTCATGTGACTTTCATTAATGTCATTTTTTTCTATTATTCATTGTAATCAAATTACAAAATGTTTTTATTTATTTTTAACAGAATGTAATATGTAAATAAAGGTTTAAAAAAATGTCTTGGAACTTTTAGGAGATTTTAGAAGGACACTGCAACATTTCTTATTTGGAAAAAAAAAACTAAGACTTAATTTGAAAAAGTCGAATGGGATTTCACAAGTTTAGAGAATGCTCTGTAGGGAATGTTTAGGATGGGTAAGCGTTGAATAATATATATAAAATATTTTATATAACATATAAAAGATCACTTTTTTTTTTATATGTCCCTTTAAATTATATAGTGTGAGAATGGTCGGGGTTTCGGCCAGGAAGAAAAAAATATACACCACAATTTGGAGTAATATTTTTATTTGTGCCAACGTTTCGGCTTAACTAGTAAGCCATCATCAGGGCTAAAAAGACAATACACACAGATAACAGTAATGCATAAAAATTGAAATATCTGTACAACAAGAAAAAAAAAGAAAACAGGATATGTAAGAATATTAACTATGGTTAGGAATAAAACATATTACAAAATGATATGTACCAATGGTGTTGGGTGGAGAGATCTCCCCAGGGCAGTGTCTGTTCACATTGAAACTGCAGGAACAACTGAAAAGTGAAACACAGTCAGAGGGAGGAGTGGGGTAAGTCGGTAAAATTC
>KZ807997.1:25194-43558 GCA_000696205.2 Oncopeltus fasciatus
ACAGATATTTCAATTTTTATACATTACTGTTATCTGTGTGTATTGTCTTTTTAGCCCTGATGATGGCTTACTAGTTAAGCCGAAACGTTGGCACAAATAAAAATATTACTCCAAATTGTGGTGTATATTTTTTTCTTCCTGGCCGAAACCCCGACCATTCTCACACGATATTCGAGACGGCCAACTAATCATCAACCATTTAAATTATATACATTTTAAAAAAAACTTTCTGCAGAAAAATAATTGAGAATAAGGTAGAATATGTGTAAAATAAGTTAGTGATGGAAAATACTACGTTACATAGTGAGTTGAGGAAAAGTACAATCTCTCTAAGAATATTTTTTTTTTTTACTACCATTGATGTTATTATCCCGTAATCTATTTTTTTTATGGTATGTATATAATCTCGGAAGGTTGAATTCTGGGGTAGTATTGTAAGCTGAAGAGGATATGTAATACCTATGTTTCATCACATGTGTAGAATGAGAGTTATTATGACCTGTGTACTAAAAGGAGAATGTAGAGGTAGAGAACAATAGAATGCAGTAGAATGTAGGCGTAGAGACCAATCCATATTGCAAAATCCTCTGGTGGATCAGTGAATTTTCTCGAAACAGTCGATGGACTGTAAAGAGAGAATGAGTGCTGTGGCTAATTGAAAAATTTCATAACTATACCATAATATGTCTAGCTATCGAGTTCACAGGAAAATGATTTGGTTAAAATGTTTTAGAAAAAAAACTATACAAAGTTTCTCATTTATTATGTTCTATAAACATTTATCTATGACAAATAACATCGATGATATTATGATTATAAATTTCGGTAATCCTTGAAACCCACCCATCTTTTATCTTATCCGAATTCAACCAATAATGAGCTCTATCAATAGTTTTCAATAAAAAGCCTGAATATCCGATTTGGTTGCTGTATTTAAATAAATAAGAGGCCTCTCTAAAAATTATTTTATTAAATATATTTTGTACTATGCGTTATAAAGAAAATATAGAGTAAAAACGATCTTAAATTACATTTTATATTTCTTTTGTTCTATGCATTTTTTAAACTCTAATAATACTAATGATTTAAGATTTTTAAGTTGTTTTGTCTCCCTCTAAACACCCCCTCCCCCTTGGCCGATTTTAACCATAAAGGAACACATTCGACAATTTTTGAAAATAAGCTTCAATACCTAATTTGGTTCTAAAATTTGGAATGCTAGAGCACACACAAAAAAATATATTTAAATAACATTTCTGTCAGATCATACTTTTAGGATCAGAATTGTTTTTATCCGTTCTATTTTGAGAGATCACTTTACTTTAAGTAAAAGTATAGTGATCATGAAGTAATTGTAGCTGGACTTAAGAGAATCTTAATGCTTCTTACATTTTTGATATTTTCCCTGCATGGGATTCCTGTTGATCATTAGATTATTAACAAAGGGTTCACAAAAGCAAAAAAAACAAAACATTATGTGAAGTTTAATTAATTATGAATAAAATGCCACTTGAATCATTAGTTAAGGAAAATACATTTTAGCCAGAAATGTATTAACACCAAATATATTTAAGAAATTTTCTATTCACATTTACTTTGGCAGAGGATGGTCCAGCTCTTCATCTTAGACAAAGTCAATATCTCTTTGTTTTTTAAAACAATGGCAAATACAGATTCAATTTCACTTTGTATTACCTTAACATTACTTTTATCCCATACTCGAAAGGTACTATATTCATATATATTATATATTACACTACTTCATTATTTCCTTAAGCCCTGAAAAATGCTAAATTCTTGAATCTTTTGCTTCTAGCAAACCTGACCAAACTGATTGTTTCCTTTCTTGATTTACTTATAACCAAAGTAATTGAGGTGTTATCTTTACTCAATTTATTTAAGAAAATTACTTAGTCAGGTAGACTACTTCCATTTTAACTGTATGGAGATTCAATTACCCAGATCATCCACCAAAAATTTGCCCTCACATTAACAAATCTGGTTTTCAATAAAAATAATATTAGCATAATTAAATTTACTCTAGTTAAAAACCTATGCAAACCTAGAGTTCATAAAATGTGCAATATGGAGAGATCTATTTTATACCTTTACCCACTTCTTGTTTTTTAAACTCTTCCAATTTATGTTCAATGATGTTAGTCATCAAAACCTTACATTATGACCTAATCTAATTACTTCAGCAATACTATTTTTTTATAATTTTACATTCTAAACGTTTTTATATCAATCAGTGAGACAAAGTGAAAGAATGTTTATTTTATAATTTTTTTTTTTTTTGTTACAAAAATACAGTACATAATTTTACATTTTAGAATATTTATTATTTAAACACAAAAAATATGCACTAAGTGTAAAATAACTGTGAGTAATATGATAGAAAGATTACAACTAAGACTACTGGATGCTTGAGATGAAAAAGGATAAAAAAAGTCTTGGGGTAATTTAATTTTTACAACAGGAGCACTTGCGTATTTGCTTACAACTGGTTTGGAAACATCAATAAATGTTGTCATTGTAACCAGCTTGAGAGTGCAATACTCGGAAAGCTTTGGACAATTCAGACCAAGGCTTCTGTCAAACTGAGCCTTGAAGCCAACTATTTTTGCCACCGGTTTAAAAAGTGGTCCACTATATGCAAAGAGAAAATGAAGACTGAGTACAGAAACAGGAACACAAGTGGCTTGCAGAACAAAAGGGGTCACAAGAGGGAGTGTTGGTTCAAGCCATGTCTCGGGGTCACCTGTCACTCCTATGTCACCAATCCCAGAAAGCATTCTATTCATAATCTGTGGAAAAAGAAAAAAATATTAATTAAAAAAATATTTGTAAATAATTCTTTTAAAAGTATAACATTGTGGAAGTGTGATATATCCTAGTGTAAAGAAATAAACCAATAGTGAAATAAGAGTTTTGGAGTAAAAGTTATAATCTCCACAGAATACTGCAACTTAATTAATAATTTTTAGTGTAAGGGAACAGAATAAAAAATCTAACTGTCCTAGCCAGGATGTGGGATTAAATACCACAAAAAAAATGTATCATCTTAATTAATTTATCTCTTAATTAATTTTATAGAAATAAAATCTAACTGCAGTATAATATTTTTATGACAATACCAATTAAGGTTTTTTCTTCTTGATGGAAGGCGAAAGGACAAAAATAAATGACAACCATTCTAAAAACACTTATTTATTTTGCCCAATTAATAAAGAGGTCTTAGACCCCTCTTCAGAAGCTTAAAATATATTACATAATGTGTAAATATGAACCTTCCTTTGCAAACATTGTCAGAAGACATACCTCGAGTGAGATAGTTACAATTGGCTTACGAACAATTGATAATTCAATATGGAGTAAATTATTGACCATCAAGTTTAATGAAGAGAGAATTGTTGGGTCATGGTAGTTGAAGAATTAAAAACTAATTTGTAACCAAAAAAGTTTTTTATTTTAGCCAATGTTTTGGCCCTGAATTTCAAGGCTGAATATGAAAAAAAAAAAAAATACAAAATAATATAGAAAAATGTCTTTATGTGGTAATCTAACAAAGAAAAATGAATGAAAATATGAAACCGTGTGTAATCGACTATATAAAATGGTTACTGAATATTGGAAAGAAAAAATTAAAATTATTCTAAGTAGTACTAATGATATCAACAGTCGATGCGCAAAATATATTAAAAAAAACAAANTATATATATATTCTAAGTGTACATACCAAATAGGGTGATTGGGAAAGACTCATGCTCAACTGAGTCTACATCATGACTGATCTGTTTTTAAAAATTTGTATTTGACCATTATGGAAAGGAACAGGAAAAGGATGTTGGAGTGGAGTATGGATGATACAGTTTAAATGGCTTGAGGAAATATCACTGTAGGAAAGTGGGAGAGGAAAAAATGCTATGATGTGATCTTATTATGATTTCTGTTTTAAGATGTGAAAAATATTCCTGTAAGTGGAATAAATATAGTCTTTGTCATTGATGGGGTTTTGTTATAAGTGTATATAAATAGACTCAGCTAAAAGCCTGAGGTGAATCTATCTAAGTTGAAAGTATGTTTGTCAGTAGGAGAATGTTTTGAAAGGGCTGTGATGGTTTTTATTTTTAATGTCCTGCAGCTGATTTAAAAATAAAAAAAACCACAACAGCCCTTTCAAAACACTCTACTACTGACAAACATACTTTTGACTTTGATAAATTCACACTTCTTGCTACTGAACCCTACCTTGAGAAACGACTTTTAGCTGAGTCTATTCACATACATGAAAAAACAGACAAAGACTATATTTCTTATATATAGTAAAAAATACTATATTATATTAATAATTTTTTTTCTTTCCATTATATGTTCAGTATCCATTTTATATAGTCGATACAACCGGTTTCATATTTTCATTCGCTTTTCTTTGTTAGATTAACAGATATAGACATGTTTCTATATTATTTTTTATGATTCTTTTTCATATTCAGCACTGATGGAGGCCTGAAATTCAAGCTGAAACGTTGGCTAAAATAAAAACTTTTTTGGTTACAAATTAGTTTTTAATTCTACCATGACCAAATTCTCGATAATCCTCTCTTCAATTGATATTTATTTTCTCAAACTATTGATCATTCTAATGTAATGAATTATTGCATTATCCATGAATAGAAAGCAGTCTAATACCATATTAAATTATCTAAATAAAGAGGGAGTAACTGTTAATTTAATGCAGCTTTATGGTACTACATTGCTGTCTTTGTTCAACAGGGTAATAGCCACAAAAATTCCCTGAAATTTTGAAAGTTGGGAATATGTCAGTCCAGTACAATAATTCCAAAAAATTGGTCTCAACTACTCAATAAAATATTTCTCTTCTAGAAGAGGAAAAACTGGAAGGAAATAAAAATTGTATCAAGGAATGTACCCAGGTTCTCATTGGAAAGAAACTACACGGATACTAGGCAAGATTGTGTCAATACCTAAACTAACTTACACAAACAAAACAGCAAGCAATGAAAAAGACAAGAGTATGATTTTTTTTAAATTTCTTCAAAATTGACCACACTTGGTAGATAAGACCCACTGACAGGCCATCTTGTAGATGATATCCTCAAAGAGCCTCTTCCTCACAAATCGACCAAAGATTTTATTAACCCTAATGAGATCTATGGGTACATATGATGACAGAAAACAAAAATGGCCCCTGGAGATGACCTGATACCCAACCTAGTGCTCAAGATACATCTGAAGAAGACCATTGCCTTCCTTGTGCGCCTCTTCAACACCTGTCTTCACTTTAGACACTTCCCTTCAGAATGGAATAATGCAGTCATTTTTATGTTTGTCAAAGAAAGGAAGCAGAGGAAGAGTACTGAGAGTTACTGCCTAATCAGCCTCCTGAATAGTCTAGCAAAACTGCTAGGGAAGTACATTGAACCAAGACTACGTGATCACCTGGAAGACATTGGCCAACTCATCAATTTGGTATCAGAACACTCATTCAGCGACTATACATGTTCAGAGAGTAGCTGAGTAGATTGTAACTGGGTTTGAAGCCAAACAATATTCGTTTGTAACCTTCTTTGACGTTGAAGAGGCTTTTGATTCTGTCTGGCATAAAGGCGTTCTTTGCAAACTGAAGAAGACAACTCCATATTTAATATTTTAAGCTCATTCCTCCAAAATCAGACGTTCGAAGTCAGAATCAATGAAACATTTGGGCTAAAGACACGATTGCTTCCCTGTACACATCACAAGGGTGTGATCTATTATGAGCTGCAAAAACCTCAGAAACATTATAGAATGTTACCAACAAAAAATGATCAATTTAAATCAATCTTTGCACAAAAATGATCAGTATATCAAAAAGGACATACTAAGTGTTCTTGTTCCATGACAATGCTCCACCGCACTTGGGAAAACGATATAGACTTCTGGTTAGGAAATTCTGCATGCGGCTTACTCACCAAAGTTGGTTCCATCTGATTAATATTTATTTGCATTGATGGGACACCCACTAGGGGAACCAACAGCTAAACAGGGAACTGGGATATTATCTATTTGGATTACACATAGAAGAGTTAATCCACAGGCATCACCATTGACTCTCATACTGCCCCACTGCAATCACCTACATCAAGACTACAGTCCAGCAGTGGCTGCGACCTTGCCTTTACCTAGTTTTTTTTTTTTTTTTCAACTTTGTTACTTTTCATTTTTATTTTTTATTTTGTTTTAAAAAATAAAATTTATTATTATTATTTCTTTTTTTGGTCAAATGTAAGACAATTGAGGATAATTATCGAGAAAACATTTGATCTTTTATTGATTTATTACATTCTGTTATATAAAAACATTTTGTAATTTGATTATAATGAAAAGTAAAAATGACATTCAATGTCAATCACATGAGGAGATTACGCAGCTTCAGCGTGACTTGACGTCTAAATTTCAAGGAGACTAATTTTAGATCGGGTAAATGTAATTGCAAAAATGCAAAAAGTTATAAAGTAGACCTTACCTGATCTTCAACCAAAGAACAGTTGTGAGTTGAATTTGCAGGAATTCTTAAAGTACACTGGATTCTGGAATTCTCTTTGAAGAGCAGAGGAGTAAACTCATGGCAATTTTCCCCACTGACAACAGTAAGGCTGGTTTTTATTTTCCTTCTGCTATTCTGAAATTAAACATAATTAATTATTAGTAATTCATTTTCTTTTTATTCAGAGATTTTTCTCTGGAAATTAAGCTGTTAGCACAGGGCAAAATGGGTCCTATGAATAATATAATATTATTTATAGCATAGGATGCTATGAATAATATTATAATGTAAAGATATTTAAGAATGAATTTGGAAAATATTAACCTAAGAAGAAAATACATAATACATAACTTGATTAAAATCATTAAGGATTCCAATTCATAAAATCACCTGAAAATATTTAATGAAATTAGATAAATAAGATACTAAAACTAATCAATGTTACAATTAAAATTAATTTAATTTTAACATTGATTAGTTTTGTTAGTTCATTAATAAATTTTTATGGACTTGGAACAAGTCTTATTAATAATTGATCGATGTGATGACAGATTTGTAGAACCTGAAATTTTGATGTACATCTATCTACACACCTAAAAGTTTAAAATAATAAATTGCAAATTTCTTCCAGTGATATTTTTATTTTATAATCTCCTATGCTTTGAGAAGAATTATATATGGGGGTAAAGAAAAAAAAGGAGTTAATTTTCTGTGAAGAAGTGATTATTCACTAATTTTGCAACTAGAAGGACAATAATACCAAAGTTGATAATGAACAGTACTAGAAAAAAAAAATTTTTTATTGTTTTGTATCTCCCATACAATCATTTATGGTAATGTCAAGAGGGGCTATCTACAGGCAACCACTCTATTTTTAACATCCATGTACTGAGCAGGTATTGACTTCTTGATAGAAGCCAGCATAGGGTGCAATGGTCACAAAATCCTGACTCTGCGGGTTCAAATCCTGTCCTGGGCAAGCTTTTATTGAGAAACAAAAGCTTGTGGATGGGGCTATTGTAGATAGCCTCTCCCTCCAGGACCCTAAGTGGTTGAAAAGAAGGCTAACTAAAAAAAAAAAGAAAAGAAAAAATGGAGTGAGGCTTGACCTGCAGTACATCACATAAAGTCAAAAAGAAAGCTTTAGATTTTGTTTCCCCTACCATTTAACAAATCCTCACTATTATAGAGGGAAAAACTACAAATAAAGCTATGAATCTGGCTCATGCGATCTTCTTAATGTTTGTGAGACTATATATGAAAGAACACATTTTCTTTAGGTTCAACTCTCCATGGTTCAACCATTAATGCTCATACATGACTTTCAGAAGACATACTTAAATAAGGAAAATTTCCATTAAAAAAATTCTTAAATAACTAGACGTCGCCTTAAAGAAACCTAATTATCACACTGTTATTATTAATATCACACAAATAATTTCCACTTAAATAATAATATAAATAGTTATTAAAATATATGTTTTGATGATTAATACTTATATCACATTATTAATTATCAAACAAACACAAATATGTGCTTGTGAAAGGGCAACCATTTTCTCCTAAACATTACCATTGATAGGGGAAGCTCCCACTACTAATACTAAAATTGCTAAAAGCTAATATTAGTTGTGGCACTGGTCTTCAAGCACACAGTGGTCCCAATCCATATCAGCTTTTAAAAAAAATTGTAATCACATGTCTTTACCTAAGTGATATCATGGTTATGAAATTGAGTGATTAGTTTGATTGCTACAATATATTAAATAACAGAGTCTAATCATATTATTAGGTTAACAAATGTAAAAGAATAAAAACGTTTTCAGTGCAAAGATATTTTTTGACAAATGCAATGTTTACTCTTAAAGTGTTTGAAATGCATTATCAAATGAGCCTTTACAATGAAAGAGATTGTTTTAAAAACAGACAATTTTTAACAAGTGGTTTTTAACTTTGAGAACTTTTTTTTAACGAAAGTTAGGAATTTCAACTGGGCAGTAGGGTAAAAATCTAGGTAATTATCTATGACTCATTTGTTTGCAGCACCTGAAATCAGAGTAATGCAAAGGATATTAGAGGAAATTCAGAATACATTCCAACAAGTAGAACTTCTGCACAGACTAGCTGACAATCAGATGTTTTGTCTGCATGTCTTACAAACTGTGAGAAACTATAGGAATTAGACCAGTGGGTCAATAAAAATCCCTCTTCAAAAATATCAGTGGATGAATGGCTGTAGTTGACATAACCTGACTAAATCTTTAAACTATATAAAAATATCATTAAAATAGGAAAGCAGTACTTATTTTGTCATATCAGACTACTATTAAAATATCAAAACAAAATGTATGTGTCCTTTTACTCTCAACAATTTTATTAATATTTGATGGGGGGGATAACTTGGTATACATAACAGTAAGTCGGCTTTTTATGTAATCAATAGATACATTTAACATTCCATATAAAATACTCGGGTAATATATATCCTGGTTTATCAAACTATATATACTGGTTTGATCATCCCTAATGTGATGTAAGCACCTCCACAAATTGATATCATTGTTAACAAAGATGAAAGATAGTTCTTAAAAAAATTTGTTTCTCCTATTAATTTTTTTATTTTCAAACTAGTTTCAGCAATTTAAATGAAATTGTCTTTGAGATTGATAGTTTAAGCTGTCAGAAAATAATAATAATAATATAAATTTATGTCTAATAATGTATATAAATAAATTCTTTGAAAAAACTAACCCTTTGTATATTCGTAATTATTGGCAGACCTTCTCTGTAACCAGGTGTGCCTGATCTATAGAAGGCAAGGCTTGCATTGGAATTTACAGAGAGAAATTCCACTTCAAATCTTTGTTCAAATAGCCTGTTTTTAGAAGAAGTTGTTCCTAAAGTAATTTTACAAGCAGCTTCTGTAATGCCCAAACTTCCATTATGCCATATTAAAAGATTGAACTTGAGTACCATATTCAGACACAAGTTCTTTTCAGCATTAAATACTGGCTCAGGGAAATTAATGACATCTTTACAATCTTCATTTGAACACAGCAACTGTCTAGCTTTTATGAATGCCCCTTCTGGATTATCCTAAAAACAAATAAATATTTATCATTATTATATAAAATGGAATGCTTGCTCTTTCCCTCTTCCCCTCCCTCTCTTCACTAAAAGTGCCAATAAAGCTACTAAATGTATAAGACATTTTTTTTAAAAATTATTTTGGTTAAATTTGTAAAGTTTAATTAAGATTGGAGTGAAAAAAAAATGCCAACATTAGAAGAATTAAGTAACTGACGGTTGGTAAGAGAATATCACGAAAAGAGCAAACTAAAGTCATTTTATACTACATTATTATTAATTATAGCAAACCTGTAGTAGTGCAGATGAATTCACAAGGGATGGAGAGGCAATAAATACAAGATCTTGGCAAAAGTTTTGAGCATTGAAATCATAATTATTGGTACATTCCTGTTCACTAGTTGGCATCAGCTGTAAACATGTACTTGACATTTTTTGCAAATATGAAACTAGTTTCCTTCTTCGACATGTCAATGAAGTAGAAGATATTTTAGCTGGAATATCTAGGTTAAAAAACAGAATGAACTGTCAATAAAATAAATTAGATGTTTTCTAATGAATCACTTGTTGTGAATTCTGTAACGTCACATTTCTATATAAGATGTATGTTCTCTTTGTTTGTGACAGCAGCGCTACCTTGTTGCTGTTTTATGTTACCTCCCCTTCCACTTGTGTGAGTCAGTCTTGTGAGTCCCGCCATGTCTAAACCATGTAGTGTGTCCCAATAAAGTCTGTTATTTTGTTCTGTACAAAATGTGTCTAAATCCCTGTTAAATTGATCCTGCGCAACTTAATAAGTCTGCTTTATCACTTTCATTTTTATTTTGGACCACTATATTTTTATTTATGAATATAAATTGAATTGCAGATAATACTGAAACAATATGAGCTTCAATACAATACTCTAAGATGTATGCCTTTGGAGAAAATGCCAGAAACTTCAACTTCATTATCTGAGAAAACTCAACCTGCAAAGGTCAATTTAGTAAGAAGAAAAAGGGAATCTAAAACTTAAGGACAAACCTTATATTTTATTTTAAAAATACCTATACCTATTAGTACAATTTATCATTGGATTGTTCTAACTTGCTACATCTTCATCTTAGAGCCACTTCTAATAGAAAGATATGAAGACATGTTAGGAAGATAAAATAACAAATTAGTTGTATGTATCAGATATTTATCTTTGAATGCAAAGAACATAAATAAAAAAAAAAGTAATGAAATGAAATAGAAATTATATAATTATTAATTATCCTCATTCAAACTTCTTTAATTACTAATCTATTTTGTGTAATATTTAGTTCTTTTAAAGCATATGAGCATTAAAACTTAGCCTTCCAATTAAACTTTTGAGCGGATTTTCACTCATATTTTTACCTTGTACTCTACAGAAATAACTGAGATAAATTAATTAGATCTTTCAAAACCCTAAAATATCAGAAGTCATGGATGGATTGCTCAAATCAGAATAAGTCCATGAATACAAAAGTTTAGTCCAAGTGTTAGTGATCTACGAATGATTAATTATAAATCTTACAGATTTATCAGTTAAAGAATATGTAAACTTCATTTTCACCAAATGTCTGTGCATGTATTAATTTAATAAAGAATGAAAGAATGTACCTATCAGTGAATAACTATTTCTGGCCGAAGCCTGACTGACTTGAAATTATTTATTCTCCTCTACAAAATATTATAAGCTGATTAGAAGGTCGTTCTGAGTCCTAGGCCAACAATCTTGTTCATCAGAATGTATTATACAATCTTGTTCATCAGAATGTATTATCTAAGCAGTATAGCTGGCTACACCCCAACTAATACACTATTACAGATATATGGATGAAATATTTATTACTTGGTCACAAGGATAAGACTAAAGAGTAGTCTATTATTATCACATTTGAATAAACAAGCATTTTACTATGCACATTACTAAAAATAACTCACTGACACTCTTGAATATTTTAATATCTAAGGGAAAAGGTAAGACATTAGGTACTCAGTATATATGAAATCCATTTACATGGTCTGACAAGTATTATTACCTAGCAAAGAAATGACTCACCAGGACATTACTCACTATTGAGGAAGAAGGGTTTTGTTGACAAGACTATTTATTTGTTAAAGCTCAACTATACCAGCAAGTTTTGACTTACTGAAGGATCAGCACTACAAATTATCTTTCCTTATACTAGATGCACTAAGATAAAAAGCTGTAGAATTCACAGAAATCATAAAATAAAGCCAAATACGTGACAAACTTAAAAGGATCTACAGATCTCATGAGACAGTATACAGGTAGAGTGATTTCGCCAAGAGAAGATTTTTATTAAGAAACAAAAGACTAATGAATCTAACATAAACTTCTCTAGCTTACTAAGCAATATCTAGGTTACTGGCTCTTCCATAGAAGCACATGAGGGTCGTTAATAATCAGCACTAAACTCTATTAAATTCCCCCTTCTCAATGTTACCCTTCCTCATTCTTTCCTCAATCCTGAAGAAATGTAAAGGGCAATGAGCAAAAGCTTAGTTACTAAGATCAATGTGACATGGTCTGAATAAGAATAATAACTAAATTAATAAAAAGGTAAATTTCTGTTTTTCAATCATCTTAAATTAGATCCCTTAATTAATCATAAATTTTTAATAATCTTAAATTAGATCCCTTATTAATCATAAATTTTCAATAATCTGAAATTAGGTCCGTTAATCATCCCTCAGTTAGTATGAGTTAATAATTCTAATTGTATAAAAATAAATATATAGAAAAACTGAATGTTTAAAATTCATTTAAAAATTGAATGTAAATCACATGTATACAAGCTTCAAATGGTTATTTTTACTTCTTGAGTACCAAAGCTATTATTTATATGCTTATTCTGAGCCCTGAGTCTTTTGAGAAATTGCTCCATAAATTATAGCAACAGTACAAAATACTGTAGTTATTATAATGAAGGCAATATTAAAAGATCTTATATTCGCCTTAATTCTGTTAAGTTCTTGAATCATTAAATTACAATTAAACTTTATTACAATTATCATTGTATGAACATGTTTCATAAAACACAGACAAAGTAGGAAAATGAGTGAAATGAGCAAGATTATTGAAATTAGAAACTGCATTAAATTTATGTAAGAAAGTTTTTTTACCAAATATAACTGCCTCATCCGTATCATTGTTGTACTTCCATAAAGGTTCACCGACTTTATAAAGGTCAGTTTTTATGAATTTCTTCATCTGTTTCTCTGAAGGTGAGTTCCAATAATAATTTTTCTTCCTCCCCCATACTTTTTCAAATGTTTGAAATGATTTTATTATCTAGGAAATTATTTTGAATAGTTATATATTGAAATGTAAATTAGAATATAAGAAGATGTTCCAAAATGTTAGTATAAAAAGAACTTCATGTAGTATACATGATATGCAAATAAACAGATTTCTTATACCTCCTGTTGGTCTAAATATCAATTAAATCAATTACCATCAAAATACGAGTAAAAAACTAATGTAAACTTATTGAAGCTGTTCAACCAAGGGGTTGTTTAAGACTTGCAGATGAATTCTTAATATTCATTTTTCAAAAGAACTTTACAATTTAAGGCTATTGAAAAATAATGAGGTATGGAGAAACTAAAGATAAAACGTACAGATATTCACTTTTTTTATTAAAAGGTTTTAGTTTGGGGTTTTAAAAAATTTAGCATTTATTTAATAAATTAACAAAAGAAAATTTTCAGATGAGGCAATATCAGGGTCGAGGAAGAATTTCCATCATTACTTCCAGTCCCTTCAGCACTTACTTTGGGGAAGAACAGTGAAGTAGAAAATACCATTTAGGTTTCTTTGATTCCAAGCAACCTAATTTTTATAAGCAAGGGATTGAGACGTCCTCAAAAGATGGAAGAATGACATAAAAAATGATGGTGATTACATAATTGATTAGATACATTTTATCAATAAATGCCCAATTTTCCTAACTAAAATCTGCACCTGAATACATTTTTTTCCTACTCTATAGATCCTACTGTGAGTTTACATAGTATAGTATTAAATGCAGTTTATATTGGACACCCTGTAAAGTTAATCACAATTGAAACAAAACATCAGTGCTTTTTTTTTTTTAATAATTTTTATTTATAATATACCAATAGAGTATGTATTATATTTGTCAATGAATGTAGTTAGTCTTGGATTGGCAATAAGTAAGGAAAAAGCTCTGTGGCATAACCTTATTGTTTTGAACTTAATAAGTAATTAACAACTCACTGTACTGTTAATAAAAGTTTAGATATGTGGAGTGGGGCATTGACCATTTTTCACAGAATCTCGGACTGTAGTAATTAGACTTTTTGGATTTTGGAGTACTGTCCAAGACTTTAAAACTAGGTGTAAGTTCAAGTAGATTTCAGTATAGTTGTATTAATGTTTTAATTGAGAGGGATAATATTGAACATATTATTATCTTGACAGTGGTGTCTGTTAGTTGTCTATCTCTTTGTCATAATGAGAGAATCCCAAGTTGAGCGAGTAGAGGAAAATATGGAAATCATGGATCCATAGGGTAGTATTGGGAGTGAGGAAGTGTTTGGTGATGTAACATCAGGGAAGGACATCTACCAAAGCAGTAATTTTGTCACTCAAAGACAGAGGAAATGACATGTGATTTGATGGCACTAATGGATGGTGGAAAGTGGAGAACAGAAGCCACATAGGTGAATATGTCTAGCTGATTAAGAACAGCTGATCAGTAGTCAGGATCTAAAATACCTTCATGGTGTTGAAAGGCAAAAGTGAGATATTCGGCAATGCACTCTGAAAGAGAGTGGGTTGTTCAATGTTGTTTTTTTATTTAACTGTGGAGTAGATGTATAGAGATAGCTGTTTGTATGCCTGAAGTTAGTTTTTTGACTTTATCGTCTATATCTTTTGGAGTTTTGGGTGGCACATTCAGGGTAATGGAGTCTTCGAGGTTAAATTAAAAGGATTGCCAATAGCCTAAGCCAAGGATTAGATGGGGTCCCACTTCCATGCGAGTTACCCCATCAGCAGGAGTTTAGAATTATAGTCCCCTCCTGTGATGAATCTTGGTCTTAAAGAGGAAAGGAAGGACATGAAGGTAACAGAGGATAGGGGCTTGTTAGGAGGACAGTATACAGGTACAATTACAAAGGGTGGCTGGGATGAGAGATTTAGAGAGACTGAGGTACACTGCAGACAGTCAAGTGCTGTAGGATTTAGATTATGCTATGGAAGGTAATGAATTAAATGAGAATTAGAAAAAAAAAGTGTCCTTGATTCAGATCAAGTTTTCAACTTTTTAAATAACTCATTTTATTTTTAATTAAACCAAAATTCTAGATAGTTTTGACATTATCTTATTATTTAAAAGTGTTTTTTAATCTTATTATGTTCTATTAATAGTGTAAATTAAAAAATAAGCAAGACTTTTATTACAAAAATATATTCCAATAAACAATCTTTACATTACTTGCCTCTTGTTCAATAAAAGCATTCCGCTCAGGGAAATTATCTTTGGAAATACATAAAAGTCCTCCATTGTTTCTGGTAATGGGATAAGGGGTGTTATTTTTATAAATGATATCTGAAGAAATGCATTGCCCATAGTTTGGACTAGGATCAATATCTGTACAAGAAGAAAATGCAACCCGTTCCCAATCCTTGCAATCCAGATCACAACAACAATTTATGTCACAATTATTAGGCTGAAAGAAACACATATATTTCAGAATATATATATAGTATATCTATGGAAATAAATAATTACTCTTAATCTTAATAATAAAAAGTCTGTCCCACATCTGATCTGTAAAAGCAAATTTTTTACCACCTTAGATACTTAATAATTAAACTTTTAACTACACTTTTATTTTACTCATTAACTAATGTTGTGTATATCCTCAATCCTGAAGAAATGTAAAGGGCAATGAGCAAAAGCTTAGTTACTAAGATCAATGTGACATGGTCTGAATAAGAATAATAACTAAATTAATAAAAAGGTAAATTTCTGTTTTTCAATCATCTTAAATTAGATCCCTTAATTAATCATAAATTTTTAATAATCTTAAATTAGATCCCTTATTAATCATAAATTTTCAATAATCTGAAATTAGGTCCGTTAATCATCNTATATATATATCGATGATTATAGGGCGTAATAATCTTTGAGTTGATCGCCCCTAAACCCGATCCTACCTACCTCGATGTATATATATATATCATATATACACATATAATGAAACACTTGGGGCTATGATATGTAGCAATCAAGAACAGATGGGATAGAGAGTACAGTGCACACATGAAAAGAAAAAATCACAAGGAGCAAAATTTTTGCGTATCTCTCGCCTTTAGTCAGTGAGAAGTGAAGAGGCACAAGACTCTCTTTCTCTTTCTCTCTCTCTCTCTCTCTCTATATATATATATATATTTTTTTTTTTTTAAATAACAATAAAATTAAAAGAGTTTGAGCACAGAAGATGAGGTTTAGGCCTTGAAAGCGCTCTGCACTTAAAAATAAATTTGTGAATTGCAGAGATTTTTTGACCATTTCTCATTTTTTTCACCCACCATTGATTTAGAACCTCCACATGCAGTAATTATATAGAAACAAAATTTTTAAATATCATATTAATGGCCAAGTAGTTAGTAAGAAGGGAAAATATTGGATAAGAAATATGAATATTAAAGCTTACTTACCATTAAATCACAGTAACAATGATCCTTAATGGTCTTCTTCTTAATAACTGGTTTAGGAGTCTCAGTTGGTGTTATATTATCTATTGTTGGGGTGGTATTGCTGTTAACTTCTATTGCAGTTTTAGAATATGTAGTCAAAGGTAATTCACTTTCAGTAGATTGAACACTTATTTCAGTAGTAAAACTACTGTCTGCAAGATGAGAAAAACATGTTGATGATGCTCCTTCACAGGTTGATTCTGTAGCAGTTGTCTCATCATTTATCTGAACTCCACTACAGTTAACTACCAATATCACATAAAACACAACCAACAAATGTTGATTCATCCTTTTAAGTCCCATTCTAAAAAGTCCATTTATTCGCGAGAAAAAAATATTTTGTTTATTCTCACTTAATAAGTCTCCACTCCATATTTTTGGAAATTCTTTTGAATTAAATTAAGTTCTAGGTAAACAGAGCCCATGGGCTCGGTGTTTAGTCTAAAGCGGTCAGATCCACTGAATATTATTTCAGGGGACCGAAGCTGTGGCCCACCTCCAATAAAATACTCAGCAAACTTATCATAAACTCTTCCTAGAAAAGTAAATAATCCATAAATATTAATTTTTGATTACAGAACATGTAGTACCACTAAGAGTTTAAAAGTTAAAGACAAATTGAAAAGTAAGTATAATACTATACATAAATTAATACACAGTATTTAATTAACTTTTGAAATACCACAGGAGCGATTTTTTTTTCCTTTTGAACTATTTGCTATGTAATTTATCATTCTAAAAAGTTCAGTAAGGTAATTTTATCTGAAGCTCAAAAATAGGACCGTTTTATTTATTTATCTTAATTTGTCGCGAAGAACAAAGAAGTTATAATGATTTTAAGTTCACAGATTTATCATTTTATCTGTATATAGCTTCTCACTCCATGACCATAAGTGGTTGAAAGAGAAGCTAACACTTAAAGAGAAAAAAGAAAAAAAAAAAAAAAGATTCATAAAAAAATATAAGTTGCAAGTTTCTCTAAAACAATTGAGCGTAAAGTATTTCCACACACACTCAAAAATAAAAATCACTGTCGCACTAATTTGAGAGAATAATGATTAGTTTACTAGTGGGGTCAGAGATAATATCAAGTAACTAAATTTTTAAGAAAATCTATCAAAGATTAATTTTAACAGTAAATATCTTTAAATTTTCACAAAGTGTATTGAATTAAATACTTGCTCTTTATATCTAAGTTAATACATTTAAAAATTTTTTTTTATTTTTTCAATATTTTAAATAACTATAGGTGATTTTAAATGAAGTTGGTAAATTCTTGGCCAAATGTATTTTCCCTATATTTGAGTATTAACTTCAAATATCTGCATTATAATAAATACATTTTTCAAATGTAATTCTGCCTCCTAAATATATGTTAAGTGATTATTACCAATTTTACATATCTTTCAATAAGGTTTGTGTGCATGCATGTGAGTGTGTACAAAAAAAGGCGTGTTTAAAAATATATTTAAATTAGTAAATTTTTATATAATTATTTAATATTTTAACTGTAGTCAACTCATTCTTCTTAATAATTTGAAAATACATACCAACAGGTTTCCAAGTTGGACATATTATTAAATGTGATCCTGGAGTAGTAGGTATATAACAGTATCCATAGCCACAAACTTCACTGCGACCAAACTCATCATAATGAAATACTTGTAAATAAATCTTAGGCCAGCCTAATAAAAAAATATAGTGTTATTTCCTTTTATCACAGAATAAAAGAGAACATTTTTTAAAAAATATCAGACGCTTACCAGGAATACCCTTTGTTGCAAAGTGAATATCAATAGGATGTGACCAGTAGGTCATTCCATCATATCCACAATGATCTACTTGGGTTTGGCCTTCTTTTGATCCAGCAATCAACTGCCACCCAGAACCTACAACAAAACTGGCATTTTATAACATTATAAAATAATATTAATAATATAATATTATTTAAAAATAAACATATT
>KZ807997.1:43784-98057 GCA_000696205.2 Oncopeltus fasciatus
ATATATATATACATATCCATGGGTATATCAATCTTTGATATATCATTAGGTATACCAATGAGTATGAAATTTCAGAAGGTTAGTAAGATGGAACCAATGCATTAAGAGAAGCTACTTTTACACTATAAATTTTAATATTTTTATGATCCCAGATGAAGTTTTATTGAAAAAAAATTATTTGAAAAATAAATACTTCAACTTAATAATTAAATAGGTCATACTTCAAAAAATTGATTATTACTTTAGAGTAGTATCCATATAATAAATAAATTCCAAATTGTTACATAAAATACCCTTTGGAAAGGTCTAATTTTGAGATACCAATTGAACTTAAGTTTTGCCCTTATTTTCATTGATGGTAACAATAAAGCCTTATGTTCGTAGAGCAGAATCCTCAAAATATCTTGTACATGCTTATATATATATAATAAAACGGTCGCAACTGTGATATATATAAGAACAGGAGGAAGAAAGAGCAAAAAGCGTAGTGAACACACAAAAAGAAACAATTACAATGAGTGAATTTTTTTTCTTTTTTATAAATACATATATATATATACACACATAAAATTGCAAACTCATCAATTCAATCCTGCAGATAAGGAAAAAATAATTAACTGAAAACGAAAGATATTTATTTGTCCGTGTTGTTTAAGTACACAATAGTTGAGTTTTTGCCAGTTAATAAAAAAGTCTTATAAGAAAAAATGCACTATCAGTCATTCCTTCTTTATTGTACCTCAAGTTTTGATGTTCTCATATAAACAAAAATAATTTTTTTCAGAGGAATCTCCCCCCTCCCTCCCCTGATATTTGCTTAATATTACCATGAAACTAAGTTATTAAAACTATGATGAACTATTTGTGATTACAATAATATTTAAATAATAAGAATCTTATTTCTACATGCAAACCATAACATCAAATTGATGTGCTACTATAAAGAACAGTTCCAGGTATCAGTTAAATTATTTTTTTAATTGGTAGCAACGTAAAATTAAGGTCTTGATTTTTAAATAGTTTTTCAACAATAAATAAATGTTTGGAACAACAAAATCTTAGCAAACTGATGCCAATTAAAAATTAAAGCCCTCATAAAATACTGTCGTCAAATATCTCCATTAATTAATTAATAGAAATACTAACACATATTTAACATAAAATTTATTTCAAAAGTAATATTACCGGAATTAATTCCCCATTTACAAAACAAACTTTTTTTTCTAAAATCTTTGGCTCCCACAATTTGTCCAATAATATACAACTCAGCCATGTACAACTTAGGCAATTCAAATTGAAACCAAAATGACGCCTGTTTATTCCCTGGTTGCCTTGACAACTAATGCCTTCATGAATAAAACTACAAAAAAATATAAGCTAATTAGTTATTGATGAATTTCAATCAAAATAAAAATTAGGTTTAAATAAAACAATTTATGCATCCAGAATTTTCTGAAAGTAAATAATTATTTTTTCCAACCGTCATCTAAAAGTAACCTTGAAGGAGGTTACAAACCTGTGCCGCACTGCTGTTTTGCTAATTTATTGAGGAAATACACTTTTCTGTTTATTTATTTTTTCCCAGATAGATATGCCTAATATTACTTAACTGAACACTGTTATATGTCTCTAAAACTTTTTCACTCTGACAAATTTTTACAATAATTGCCTTCACATTTAAATCTACCTAGGTATATTATAAGTAAATTCTTTATTGCAAAGATATTAATGTAAACATGAAATGTCTTCGAGAAGTAGATTTGGCCCCTTGGTTGGTGCAATTGATGAAGGAACAAGTAGTACCAGGTTTTTGGTGAGTAAGATGTAGTTTGCCAAACATTCTATTGACCTGCCTTATAGTATACATTATTACTACTACTGTTTATAATTTTTCTTCCTTATCTTTAGGTGTTTGCTGCTCAAACAGCCGAAGTTCTGACATTCCATCAAATTGATATCAAACAAATATGCCCCCAGGAAGGGTGGGTTGAACAAGACCCTCTTGAAATTTTACATTCCACCATAGAATGTATTAACCAAACTGTTGAAAACTTAAAAAGGCTGGATATCAGCCCTCAAGATATTGTCGCTACTGGTATAACCAACCAACGAGAAACTACAGTTGTGTGGGATTCTCTCACTGGAAAACCTTTGTACAATGCAATAGGTGTGTCAGGCAATTTTGGCTTGTTATGAAATGCTTCTATTCAAAATTGAAAATTATGTAATTATGAATTGCTTAACAATAAGTGAAAGAATATTTTATAAATTTTTCTAGCAAATTTTCCTCCATTAAAGTAAGCTTAGCAATGTGGCAGTCTATCAAAGATGGGCTTGTGGATATCACTAGGATATCCTAGTGAGATGTTGCTGCCCAGTTTTTCAAGATTATTCATTGGTATTTGTAACAAATAATCTTCCCTGAGTATTATTTCTGGTGTAGACAATAACTCAAGAATTATTGATATTTTGTTTCTGATTATTTTTATAAGTATTTTGAGATCAAAATTGTTTTCTTCAATATTTATAAATACTACAAAATAATTTTCAATATTATAAATGTTGATAATTTTACTTTGTCACAAAATTTACTAATTTTCTTAGATTAATAACAATAAATATTACAGAAAGATAAATAAAAAAAACTTATGACCAGTCCGCAGTTTATGTGTATGTCTATATATATAAGTCTATTTTAATGTTTTATACCTATGGGTATTATATATTTATTATACCCATTGAAATAATACCCTTGACAAAGACATACTTTAATAAAATATTAATTTTATTCATAGTATAATTTATAGGGAAAAAATGGTTGACTTTATATCTTTAGTAAAGCAATTTTTCATTGTAATTTAATTTTTTTTCAATCCCTGTCCAAAGGCTTTAAAATTTTTCAGAAATGTATCTAATGTACATTAAAATTTATGTTGCTTAAGGGCGAAAAAAAATCAAGGATTCTCAAGGGAATTAATTTAATTTATTGATAATATTTATTTTAAAAAATCTAACTTAAATTAATTTTTTTAAAGTTATTGTATTCTCTAAGGAACAAAAATTGTGATTGCATTGTGAAAGGAATTAAAAATAATTTTCTTTACTATCTAAAACTTTTTTTTTTTTAGAAAAATAATTTGTTTCTGTTGTCTACAAAATGCACAATCCTGATTTTTTTCCCCTAAATAAGGTCAATACTATAGCCAGAGAGAAAAATAAATAAAACTATATAATTCTCCCCCCCCCTCCTATCTCACAGCGTTTAAGAGCCAGTGACAAGCGAATTGGTAACAATGTGCCCTTAGGTATTAGAGAGTAGAAAAAGTGAGTGGCCTTCTGTCAGGGGGACACATTAAGTCATATACCACTTATAGCTATGATATAGTTGGCTATATCATATGTTTGTTTTTTGATTCAGTGATAACTGAACTGTCATAATTTTAATATTATTAACTGACACTTCAATATAATTCTCTACCAAGCAGATCAAATCACTTTAATCATACATATTATCCTTAAATACTCCTTGCATCCTTCTTATTACTTTAAAAAGTTTGTGTATCTCTTATATTTTTGTATTCTCATATTATGATGTTTTATATATCTAGAAATTATATATTAAGTAAATATTTAAAGATGTGGTTTTTCTAGATGATTTTTTTATAGTTATTTAACTGTCTTAAAAAATTGTGCTATTATACATGAGTGGTCAACCTGCATAGGTCCATTTTTTATTGGTTGATGCTTTTGAATCTATATAGTAAGAATTAAAAACAAAACTTTTTTTAAATTTCGATCTAATGATTTACTTATTTTATTAGATTATAGATTTTCTTTCTGAAGGTAAATTCTTTTTTTATGCTCTCCCTGTAAGTATTTAAAAACAAAATACTTTTTTGCTTTGTTTTTTAGATGTATGAAATATATATTATTACAAAATATTTTTTGTAAATTTTATTCATTTAATTTTTAGTATGGTTAGATGTTCGAACAACTGAAACTGTTGATAAATTACTCTCAAAATGCAAGAACCGCAACTCAGACTGCATCAAACATTTGTGTGGACTTCCAATAAGTACTTACTTTAGTGGGTCAAAATTACGATGGCTCTTGGATAACGTACCAGAAGTTGTTGAGGCCATTAATGACAAGAGGTGTTTATTTGGAACTGTTGATTCTTGGCTAATATGGGTATTTTTTAAAATCTGTCTTGTCTTATTTCTTTTTTCTCTTATGGTCTGTTTAATTTTATCAAGTTATTTTTATTTTAGAATTTAACTGGTGGTCCAAATGGAGGTGTCCATATTACAGATGTTACCAATGCTTCAAGGACTATGTTAATGAATATAAAAACATTACAGTGGGATGTAGCTTTATGCAAGTATGTTAATTATTATTCTCTATACCTTAATTAGCTCGGAGAAAAGTATATGACTACCTAATTGATGCAACAAATGTTGCAAGAAAGAAGCAGGTTATTAAGACTTAAAATATGCAAGTTACCTGACTAGGGAAAAAAAACATATGTCATCCAGGAACTGTATAATTTACTGCAAAGCAAATTCTTCACCATTGCAGTAAATGAGTGTTTATATGTGAACTTTTCATGTTAAATGTTAAACCTCTTTTCTATTGTTTCAATTTTCGGAATAACAAGGAAGAATTTAGTTGCAGCTGTTTAACTAATTTTAAATCAAATTTTGGGTTACAGATAAACCCTCACTTCTGATCAATTAATTTATAGTTGATTTTACTTATAATTAAATAATCATTTTAAATTTGATTACCAATATAGTTACAATTTTTATAAGTAAAAGAAGAAATACATATATACATTTTTTTGACTATCATTTTGGTGCTTGGTTGGTAGAATTAGAGAATATTCTCAAGTTTTGAAAAAGTCTTCCAATGATAACTTCAATAGCTACATAGTAAATAGTTTTAAAAAATTAGTTAATTATTTCTTATTTCTCTTATGATATCAACTTACAATAACAATATTATTCAAATCTCTGTTTAAACATTTTCTTGCAAATTTTATATTATTGCATAATATACAAATATAAGTGACAAATATTCATTTGACTGTATACATTTTCTTCAAAACTGACTCCAATGAAAATTGAACATATTTTTCCTTATTGACCTAGATGCTTACAAAGGAACACTTTTGAAACATTTAAATTCCAAGTTAGCTATTAATATGAAAATGTTTATTCATATGTATTTGCTCACTATACTTTCGTTTTAAGTTTTTACTGTTCTAAAAATATATTTTATTAACTTTTTTTTTCTTGTTTTTTTTAAGGTTCTTCTCGATTCCTCTGAATATACTTCCTAAAATCAGAAGTTGTTCTGAAATATATGGCTATCTATCATGCACTTCTTTAAGTGGTGTCCCAATTTCCGGGGTATGTCTCTGTTTCTAATATTTATTACCCAATTCAGACTATGTAATGTGAATAGTTATTAATTGATATATAAATATTGCTCGTTTTCTCTTTTAGTGCCTTGGTGACCAGCAGTCTGCTTTGGTGGGGCAAATGTGCTTCAATCAAGGGCAAGCTAAAAACACTTATGGAACTGGTTGTTTTCTCCTTTATAATACAGGAAAATCAGTAAGTATTTACTCTGAAAAGATTACTTTTAGAACCAATATATCTCCAATAAAGATTTTTTTTTTAACTTTCATTAATTTTTTTTTTCAATAAGAAAATAACTTTAATGATAATTTAGAAATATAAAACATATTTTGGCAGAAACTAGGCATTCAAATATTTTAAAATTTGTTTGAGTAAAATATCAGACAATTTAAAATGTGATAGTATAATAATTTGGAATTATATTTTATAGTTAATTTTACTACTAATTCAGTGAATTCTGAAATGAGAAGTACATATTATTATTAGATGATTTTAGTTTGGGTTCGGTCAAGGTAGATCCAAAAAAAATACAAATTTAAAAAAGTGTATTTTTTTTAAAAAGATTATCTGCCAACGTTTCGGCATACATTGTAAGCCATCTTCAGGGCTGTAGAAATACAATGTCATGAGAATAACAATAATATAATTGACAATATTATAATACAGAATTACCATAATGTAATGTGATATCAAAAGTATGAATGTAGAATACTTTTGATATCACATTACATTATGGTAAGAGGGTTATTGATTGGGCATGATGAATAGACATTTAAATCATAACCAATTTTTTTTTTTCAAAGATAGAGTGTGTTAAAACCCCAAAATTATATTTTAATGATTTCTTGGATCTACAATATCCTACTTTAAACAATGAAATATTGGGATTTTTAATATAAAAATTTAGTTTTATTGAGTAGACTTAAAAGTTAATAATTGAAAATATTACTTCACTCTAGTCGACAAAATTTATGGATTATTTTAGTTAATGTCAATCCCCCTCTCCCTCACTCTCTCCCACTCCCACTCCCTTCCTTCCATTGTGTAACATTCTGAAATATTTTAAATTGAATTTCGGTTTGTATGTAATCTAATCCTACGGCTTTGTTTCATGTAATAATTTTTGGGTTTCAGTTTTGTTTTGTTTTTACAGCTTCTAGTTGGTTTCCATTGGTTACTTTGACTGAACAAGTCAGAATGAATCGATATTTAAAAAAAAAAAAAATTTAATTCTCCATTGGTTATACTTTCTTTTTTTTTTTTTTTTTTTTAATTGTGGCCCATTAAAAATTTAAATATATATACACTTGCTTCCTGAATAAGGCTGAAATCAAGAAGAAAGAGGTATAGAGAGATAACAAATTTAAAAATCATCAATATATTTGTCAATTTAATTATTGCGGAGCAATTATAGACCCTGGTGTAAAATATAACTTTCTAACATTTAAATTCTATAACTTTTTTGTAAAAAACATAATAGGAAATATTTAAGAATGTAACTTTATGGGTTGTATGGGGTTCTCTATTTTAAAAGAAGGAAACCAAATTCAGTAATTTAGGCTTTCTATTGAAATCATTGAATTAATTTATTTTTGGCTGGATAGGGGTGTTTAGAGAAAACTAAATTGATCATTAAATCATCAACAACTTTGTTATTATTAGTGTTAAGACAAATGTTTTGTAAACATTAAAGGTAGGCAAATTGTTTTTCTATTACTTTTATTCTAAACAATAAAAAACNCCACCAATAAATATAGAACTCTCATACCTTCTATTCTCCGTCTTCATTGGTTCATCTGGTCCATCAGAAGATGGTTTGCAGAAACCAATGAAGACGGAGAATAGAAGGTATGAGAATAAATACAGTTGTTCAAAATATTTGGGTTTGTGAGATGAATTGCAGAAGAAGACGAATTATTGAATCTCTACTTTACCTCATATTTAAAATAAAGATTTTGGTAATAATGGAATATTGTCCTTGATGCAAAACAAATAAATAAAATAGTAATAATAGAAAATTTAATTTCACACTCTAATATCTTCTTAATTTTATAGTTTAAGGGGCTTATAGTGTGAGAAGGAACTCTCAAGTAAAGATAATAGAAAAGGTTTATTAATATAGACTTAATGAAAGGTGATACTTAGCTGATCTGCTGATCCTCTGCATCTGCCTCAGCCTCCTCCGAAGAAAACCCAAGTTCCGTGTAGTAAATACCCGAGAGCTTATGGTCCTCAATGAGGCATATATGGTTTTCAAGCTATGGTGCGTGCCCATAAAAGGTAAAAGAGAGAAGAGACCGTCACTCGTTGTTTTGTCCAAGCTACAGGCTAGACTGAGGCTCAGAGGCAGAGAGGTAAGAGGCTATGTTCTGGAGAACAAAGAGAGTACCATGAGCAGGTCAGAAGATTAGGCTCAAGCACCACATAAATAACGGCATAATGTTGCAGCACATCTGCATTTGGGAAATAAGCATATACAGATAAGGTCTCATATACCCATAAAATAAAATTAGATATGGTTAATAAAATTAAATATAAAGTAAGAGTCATCAACATCCTACCCAACTAACAGGAAGTTTTACTAAGTGCTAAGTCTCAGTGTTGATCAGATGCCAAGTTGTATAAAGGGAGTTTATGGATTTCTCTGCTATCCTTAATGCTTACTATTCTAATTATACCATCCTTCCCTGGATAGATATCTTCAATGCATGCCTTCTTCCATGCCATAGGAGAGATGGTACAATCTGAAACTAGTAAGATGTTACCCTTTTTCAGAGGAGGAGAGGAATTCTGGTACACTTCCGTCTCCCCTAAAGAATATGCAAGTACTCTCTGTGCCATCTCTTCCAAAAATTGTGACCAGGTGTGAGAAATCACCATTGCCATCAACTAGTCCATACAAAGGCCTTGAGTTGTGTATTGTTTCGATTTTGGTAAAAATTGACAGTCCTTATTATATCTATTTTTAGGTTATTTGCTCTAATGGGAGCTAAAGGAGTCAAGTAAATCAAATATACTCACTTTGTCTGTGTTTACACAGGAACATTAACGTTAAGGAGAGTTTTTTATAAAACATATGGCAAATTGAGGAGAATACTTGATCAAAATGATTTGTATGGTCTTTTAGTTTATCCAAAATAGACAAGATAATTGTTGTATATTGGACAACAATAATTCAAACAAGATAAATAATAAAATAGGTTTACTATTGCAAAATAATTAAATATTTGTATTATTATCAAAAAATAAATTACAAAAATACTTATTAGTCTATTAGTAATGTATTTGTAATTCCTTCTTTTATCAAATTCTCTTTTCAATTTGAAACCATCATTTACAGATGGTTTTTTCTCAGCATGGATTACTTTCTACTGTTGCTTACAAAATGGGTAGTTCTGCCCCTACAGTTTATGCATTAGAAGGTTCTATTGCTGTAGCGGGTGCTGCTGTCCGATGGCTCAGAGACAATTTAAATATTTTAAAAGATGCTTCAGAATCATGGCGATTGGCTCAACGGGCTCCTTCTACTGGTGAGGTCATTTTTGTTCCAGCTTTTTCTGGCCTTTATGCACCTTACTGGAGGAAGGATGCCAGGAGGTAGGCAATTAATTCGCATTATTCTAAAACTAATAATATAGTATTACATAAATTATACATTATTGAAGGGTTAATATGATATTTTCTTTCATTTTGTTGGCTTCTGTCATTATCTAAAGATTTTCTTTTTATCTTCAAGATCAGGAGTGCAAGCATTAAGATGCACCCTTTGAACTAAATGTTGCTATTTTCTTTCACTTTATCTGTATTAGATAATTTCTGAACTCTGTTTCAGTATTTAATTCTTGTAAATAATCTCATAATCTCTCCTTTTTGCTAAATGCATTCTTTGGTACATTTTTTTACATATCATAAGGACCAATTTAGATTTTTGTTTAACATAAAAAGGTTATTAAGGGGTGCTAGAAAGTAATATTGTATAAGAGATGCCATATCTTAACTTTGGTACTGAACTGTGAAAAACAATTTTTTTTCACGTCCTCCTGAACACTAAAAAATATTGATAACAATCAAAACCTTCTTGGTCCCCCAATCCCATCAGCCTGATAATTTTTCTTTTAATATTTCAAGTGCCTTGAAAATAAATGTAAATATGTTATTTAAAAAAACATTATAGTTCATATTCCCAATAATTTAGAATTTTATTATGACTTCTTTGGGTATGGACATCGCTGTAACTCATCAAAGAAATTCATTAGCAGTAGTTCAGAACCTATTGTAACTTAAATAAAATAGATTGCATTATTTTTAAGTGGCTTATTCACCAATAATTTTAGTTCAAACGTATTCAATCTTTCCTTCAAATCTAAGAAGATCAAAGTTCTCAATAAAATTCACTCATTTATGAAGCTCAAATCGATCCCTATTGATTTGTATTGATTCTAACTCTTTTACATTTGTTTACTCTACTATTTAAACAAAAAAATTAGTTGATGTGTGGGTTACTTTTTGTCATAACCCAATTTATATTAAGTTTATCATGAACTTATTGATATTATAGTGTTATTAAAGTATAGTTTTATGTTATAAATACTATGCAATAACTATAGATATTTATTGTTAGATGTTTATTTGGCAAGGGTATTGGGACTGTAAGCATCAACCACTAGATTATAATTTAAATATGTATAAACATCTTAAATAATAATAAAATATGTATAAAGAAATTGATTTTGACCCAACTAAAAGAAAATAAATGGAAGCAATTTACTGATCAATTTATTTTTTTTTTTTAATTACTTAAAACTACTCCTGAGCCTAATGTTTCAGGTCCCTATTTTAAACTACTCTCATAGAAGTGAGGTCGGTGGGCCCCTTCTTCCTGCATAATGATGACCATTTATTTATTTATTGTTAATTTTATTTTTATTTTATTATTTTTTTAAAATTGATATTATATCATATCATAAAATTACAAGATGTTAAATAACAGAATGTAATAAATAAAGATTTATAAAATATAAAAAATTTCTCTCTTTTGCCTTCAGTAACAATTTACTCTTTGCATTTATTGGATGTAGTGTGATATGTGGACTTACTGAAGAAACAACTAAAGAGCATATTGTCCGGGCAGCATTGGAAGCTGTTTGTTTTCAGACACGAGATATTCTCGAGGCTATGAACCAGGATTGTGGGATTCCTTTAACAAAGCTCCTTGTTGATGGAGGGATGACTGCCAATGACTTTCTGATGCAACAACAAGCCGATCTCTGTGGTATTCCAGTCAGTAAGTATATTGAATTTTTGAAATACTTCTTATTAATAGATTTTAATGATTTAAACTTTAAGATATAACTCTCATACCTTCTATTCTCCGTCTTCATTGGTTTCTACAAACCATCTCCCGTTGGCTAACTTTCATTTTTCAGTCCTACAAAATCAATAGTCAATCACTAATAAATTGTTTATTATTTTAGAATTATTATATGTTTTTTGTTGGGGTTCGGTCAAGCTAGATCCAAAAAAATAAAAATTTTAAAAAATGTGTATTTTTTTAAATTATCTGCCAACGTTTCGGCTTACACTCTAGACCAGTCATGAAAATGGGATCTTGGTGACACAGCATCCCTCTCGCCTTCATGATAGCCCTGAAAATGGCTTACAATGTAAGCCGAAATGTTGGCAGATAATTTAAAAAATATACATTTTTTAAAACTGGTATTTTTTTATATCTATCTTGACCAAACCCCTAGAAAAAACATCTAATAATAATGTCTACAGTCAAAAAACTTTCCATTATAATACAATATTTACAGCTGTAGTAAAATAATATATTTAAGATTTTTGTGTTCTGGTAAGTTCAAGTTTCTTAATAGAGTCTACAGCCTATGTAATGAAAGGCTTTTGTTTTGTTTTTTCAAAATGATTTAACAATCCAACAACTTATGACTTGTTCATAAGTAAAGCATGGTAATCTTGAAAAAAATTGGCTTTATATTTTCATTTTAATTCATTAAACATTTATGTTTCAGAGCATATTTCACCTCCACTATTTTTGTAAATGTTTTAAAGGTCTCTAGGCTTGATGGATCACAATAAAATTCATTAGAAAAATTAGCACTTCATAGATTGATAAGCAGAAAATATTGATTGATCTTCTGTTTGGCAATTGACCATTTAAGGTTAATATAGTATATAGTCAACAACCAAGAAAAAAAAAAATTAAATTTCCCTACTTTCAACTTCTTATGAGTATTTGTAATTTCAATATTATTATAAATGTTGCTATTTAAGCCATCATGTTTCCAAGTGGTGTTTTTTTGTTGTCCCTTTGTATTATTTTAAATCTGAAAAATATGAAGCTCATACATAAAGTTTGATACAGAGAAGGCTGTGTTTCCAGGGCCATTGATACATTGCTTTTTTTTTCATATCATATTGTTTGAGATCAAGGTTATAGCCAGTGGATGAAGAATGTCTTCCAACTTTCCTAAAATGTTGGATGAGGAAGAAAATATAAAAATCTGCAATCATAATAAAGTATTACATAAAGATAGTATGTGTAATAAAAAAAAAATAGTTTATACGTGATTCGTATACTATCCATCTCAGGTTAATATTACTCACTGTTTTTTTTTTCTATCTATTAATCGCTGAGTTTTCCTTATCAGTGTGCATCAGTAGGAGGTTTGAGTGTAACTGCTTCCTGGAGAACTAGGGTTGCTTTAATAGAAGAAATATCCCCCCCCCCTCTACCTGGATAGATGAGTTCTTCACTCTTCTCATGATAGCTCATCGAACTGCCCCCATAGAAAAAAAAAGTCATTCTAGGTTAGTGTGAATTTTAACTAAAGCAATTGTTCTATTTCTGGAAAAACTCCGAGATTGCTATTCTCCTGCAAAAGACATTATGAGAGAACTTTCCATGCAGGAAGCTGAATGAGATTGAAGTTCGGGGAGGTACAGAGTCATGAATGGAATTGATTACTGCAGAGTTATTCACAAAATACACGTGAAAATACACATGGTCTTGAATTATGTATTTTTTCAGATTCGATTCTTCAAGCTGCATTGATATCATTGATTAGAATTCACTTTATTTAGTTCTTTAATTTAATTCACTTTTTAGAAGGTCCTAAATAAAAATAAAATATTAGACTAACTCTACTTTTGGTTTGATGTTGTTTAGACCTAAAATATAAAGTTAGTTAATAAATAATGTGAAAGATTAATTAATGTTGGAAAAGCATTTATTTAGGCATTTATCATTAGAAAATATTAAAAAGGCCTTATGATAACTGAAAATACAAAATCAGAAAGATAATAATTTTCAAATTACTTACTATGGTTCAAATGATATGAATAAAAATTATTCTACAAAACAGAAAATTTATGTGGTAAAACCTTATTCATTTACCGAAATTAATCCATAATATACATTTTTTCATATCCATTATATGGCAGGTATCTGTTATTTCTAGTAAGACCTTCTATGACAGAGACGACAGCGTTAGGTGCTGCAATGGCTGCTGGCTCCGCTGAAGGAATAGCAGTTTGGGATATGAGTGACATCCATTCTGTACCGTGTGACACCTTTCTGCCATCCATATCTGAAGATGGTAGCTTAATCATAATACATTTTTCTCTGTTTTAATGACAATCTTTCTAAATAGATAAATATATTATTTCTCTATCATTTTTTTTAGAAAGAGACTGTAAGTACTCAAGATGGAAAATGGGCATACAAAGAAGTCTTGGTTGGGACTTAGAATATGACAGAGGGAAACGCCGTAAGCTTTCTAGTAAGACTTACTTATTATATAGCATATATTTTGTCTCTTACTAAAGGAAGTTATTATTGTAAGTAAATGTGATTTAAGACTGTTGAATTTCAACTCCTCACAATATGAAGACAAATTCATATCAATTGAAACATATAAAACTTTATATTACACATGTTTTTTTTAAATTAATTATTGGTATCAAAAGCATTATCATCCAATGAATTATTCATCTATTAGAAAACTTAATAGGCCTGAGAGACAAGAGTCCCCTACTGCTCCAATACAGCAGTGAATGATTAATCTAGTACTCCATTCTCATCCACATTTTGTCACTCTGATGAAAGCAAGTTGAGCCTTTGAAGTTTATTATGAAACCATGTACAGAGTGATTTAAAGAGTGGCTATTTATTATACACTGCCGGACAATATTAAAGGATCACTTCAATATTTTGAAATTACTGAACTGTATAGGGTATTTTTGAAAATATTCTTTTTTCTTTGGAAGTCACACTTTATTATAAGGGTAATAAAAAATAAAAAATTATTTTCTAGAAATTTTTAATAGGAAAACAAATAAAAAAATAAAAATGTCCTACAGTCTCAAAAATAAAAAGTAAATCTTTGAAATGAAATGAAATAACAAAACTAAATAAAAAAGAAGAATTCGAGGAAAACGATCAATAATTGGTATTCCCACCTCTAGCTCTGATAGTTGCTTCCATTCTCCTGCCCATTCCAGCGACCAGGGCTCTTACATGTTGTTCTGGGATGTTGTTCCACTCTTCCACTAACATTTCCCTTAAATCTGCCAAATTTTGTGGGTCTCGGGCGCGGACACGTCTTCCAAGCATGTCCCATACATGCTCTTGTGGGCCAACTTCTGGGTGGCCAAACCATAACGTCAATTTCTTCTTGTCTGAGGAAATTTTGCACTGATCGAGCAATGTGAGGTCGGGCATTATCGTGTATAAAAATAAAGTTACCTGCGATGTTTCTGGCGAAAGGTATTACATGTGGCTCAAGTACCTCCCTAATGTACCTGTCAGCAGTTATAGAGCCACGGTTCACAAGAACCAACTCTGTACGGGAGTTTAAATTTATGCCCCCCCACACCATCACTGACCCACCACCAAACGCAACCCTTGGAGAAAAAGTGCATGGAGCATACCTCTCACCCCGCCTTCGCCATACCTTTTCCCGTCCATCTGGAGATCGGAAACAGAATCTTGACTCATCGTTGAATAATACGAGGCTCCAATCTTCCTGAGTCAAGTTTAGGTGCTCCCGAGCAAACCTCAAGCGCTCAACCCGGTGTTCCCTGGAGAGAAGAGGTCCAGTAGCTGAAGGATGGGAGGTCAATCCATAATCGTTGAGTCGTCTTCTCACGGTTCGCTCTGAAATTTGCACATTCCTGAACCTCTGGAGGAGACCACGCAGACTGTTACCAGTTGATTGGCGATCCCGAAGAGCATGCAGTTGCAAAAATCTATCGTCACGGTGGGAAGTTGACCTCGGACGGCCTTGTCCGACTCTTCTTGTATGCCCTCCAGTTTGACAGTGCCTATTAAGCACCCTGGACACTACGGACTGTGACCGCTGGAGCCGTTGCGCAATATGCCTTTGAGAAAACCCTTCTTCACTCAAAGCAACAGCACGAATTGATTCCTCTTCGTTCAATGCTCTTCTGTTGGCCTTCACAACGTTCTTACTAAACTCACAAGTAAAAACTAAAGTCTCTTAAATGTTAGAAAATCTTCAATAAGATGAATCTTTGCTAACAACTAACCATTTACTGATAGGAAGAAAGAAAAGAAGTGGATTAACTGACCCTTTTCTCCATAAACGGGTGGGAATATAAACAGGTACAGGATTTACTGGATAAGATACAACACAAAGGCCAGTCTGTGGCAATGGAATTTCTATTTTTATCTCGCATGTAATAATAATATAAATATTTGTAAGTGATCCTTTAATTTTGTCCGGCAGTGTAGATATTGTAATATCAATGTATCCTATGAGTTTGCTGAAATAAAGGTTGTGGATTAGCAATCACATTGTTTTGCTGAAATTCTTCATTGTGTAAAAAAACATTAAATGCTTGTACATTTGGTTATGTAATAAACCATATTTTAATAAGCTCAAATAGATTTTAGTATTACTTTTAATGCTAAATTTGGAAACAAAATCCCTGTTTAAATTTATAAGAGTAATTTATTTAAATCTGTTTATAATTATTGTACAATTGCTTTGTTTTTCCTTAAATTTTCCATTATACTTCTCTATCTACACTTTTTGATATTTGTCCCTGTTAAACTGTGTTGCACGTATATTTTAACATATTTCTCATACAAGTATGAAAGTAAAGTAACTTACTAGTATTTTTGCTTTTTTAAAGTTTTTCCATAGACTATTTTGTACATATACTCTAATATTTAGAAATAAATTTATTTCTTAGTTTAGCAATTTAGGTTTCTAGAGCTTTTTTCTTCACAAAACCAGCTTCAAAAATTCAAGTTTTTAAAGGGGCTTAACATTACTGGCTATCAGTGCCTCTATGACATTAGAGATGAGCTTATAACACATAAGATAATATATCCATTAACTGAACCCTTAATTTCTCTTTATTTTTATTTATTTAAACTTAAAATTTGCTATTGTCCTCCCAAATAATTTTGAGCTCTTATTGCTCTTATTCCTTACTTGTCAGTTGATCAGAGAATTTTTATAGACATTCCCTTTCATAATGTGTTTTTGCCACCATATAGTTGATAGCAGTTTTGTATTATTAATTTTCTATAAACTTAATCACATTATATCTTTATTTTTCCTCATCAAAACTTTACTTATCTTTAAACAATTAATGAGAGGGAATAGAATATAAAAAACTATCTGTCCCAGCCAGGAATCGAACCTGGATCTCCTGCTATCCGGGCCGGCATGCTTAACCATTACACCACCAGGACGCGTTAGTTGTCCCATTCAATTCCCTCTACACTAGCAAGAGTCTAACCCACGAGAAAGGCGAGAATGTTTAAAATTTACGTGGGATAAAATACCACAACCAAATAAAATATTTATAAAGAAAAAATTAAATAAAGTAAATGACGAGAGTCGACAAAATGTATGACAATGTCAGCTTCCTTGAGTACAAGACGAAGTTCTCGCCTTTCTCGTGGGTTAGGCTCTTGCTAGTGTAGAGGGAATTGAATAAGACAACTAACGCGTCCTGGTAGTATAACTGGCAAGTACACTGGCCCGGATAGCAGGAGATCCAGGTTCGATTCCTGGCTGGGACAGATAGTTTTTTTATATTCTATTCCCTCTCATTAATTGTTTAAAATTTACGTGGGATAAAATACCACAACCAAATAAAATATTTACTTATTTTTCTTTGAGCTCCTTTAGTTATCTAACTTATTTTATTAGAATGATAGAGATTGCACATTCTCTCTTATAAATTTACTTTCTATAGTTTATTAACATTTCATAGTAACTAAAAGATATTTTATTTTTAAGTTCATAACAGCAAGTTTAATAACTAACATAATGCTTTTTATTTTTCAGAAGAAGCCATTCAAGAGACAATAACTCGGTCATTATCTGGTGTAATTTATGTCTTTTCATCTTATGTTATTTTATGGATAGCCAAGAAATTGTCTTAAAAGTCTGTTTTATTCTTTTTAATTATTTCGTAAATTTTATTTTTAGTTTACTGCTATGATGTCACATTATATCCCAAAATCTCATCTTTTAAAAAGTTGTTTTCAGATCATTAATGTTTTCATGAATAAGTTTTCTATAAAATGGTAACATGAATTATAAAAGAGGCACATAAATTTTACATGTTTTCTTCTTTTCAGAATTATTTAAAATTCATTAATTAATTATAATTCTACATTCAATGATAATATTTAGCTCACCTAAGCCAAATGGGCCTAATTATTTTATTAAATAATTTTCAATTCCTATATCATTGTATTCATTTCTATGTTTTAACATGTCAAACTAATGTTTATTATTCTCATACTCTTTATATTCCAATGGATTTCCCATATAATTAAAAATATAATGTGCTTTGTAAATTATATCTTGAAACTATAAAGGAGGTCAAAGTCTATTTAAGCCAAATGATGCAACTCCTAAAAATTCTAACTTATTTTCTTTTCCAATTTCAAATGTTGGCATTATTACAAACTAGAGTTGACTAATAAATTTAACCTAATGTCAGTTTTATTTTTCGCTTCCATAAATATTAAAGAATTAAAATTAAACTTTTTGACATTGCCCCTTTTTTGTTCAAAAATAATAAAAAAATGTTGATGGCATCCAGAAGTTTTATTAGCTAAGATACTAATGAAATATTTGGCCTTTAGATATGCCTCCACTTTTAAAGATGACAGAATGTGATATGAAAGTAATTTTATTTGTGAAAGCCTTTCTACAATTTTTGTAGAATTGTTTAATAATATATCCATAAATATAAAGTTTATTTTTGCTTTAAAACAAATTAATTCAGTTTGAGGACTAAAGGCTTAACACTTAAAAACATAAATACAGTTTAAAAGGTTATTTCTACCACCAATAAATATAGAACTCTCATACCTTCTATTCTCCGTCTTCATTGGTTCATCTGGTCCATCAGAAGATGGTTTGCAGAAACCAATGAAGACGGAGAATAGAAGGTATGAGAATAAATACAGTTGTTCAAAATATTTGGGTTTGTGAGATGAATTGCAGAAGAAGACGAATTATTGAATCTCTACTTTACCTCATATTTAAAATAAAGATTTTGGTAATAATGGAATATTAAGCACATAAATATTTGTTAATTATTATGCCAAAAGAAAAATTTCTATTTTATCAGTTTCTATTATTATCTTACAATAAGATTTCAATACAATATTAAAAAATAAATTAATAATAAACCATTAGATACAATCCTTAATTATTTTATATATTATAAACAAATTACATAATATTATAAAACATGATCTGTGAAAGCTTATAGCCAAATGTCTTTACAAGATAAGAAAGTGGGCCAAAAGAAAATAATTCATTCCTTAATCAAATTTTGACTCGCCGCTTATATTAAGATTACTAATGAATGGTTTTGAACACCTATCAAATACCCAATAAAATATCATTAAAATGTTAGGGAAATGCAAAAGTCAATATATGAATAAAATTATTTATTAATCTACTAGTTTCTCTTGCTCAGTATTTAATAAAATAAGTGTCAATAAGTTTTTTTCATATTGCTATCCATTTTTCCCCAACATTTTGATCATATGGTCATATTTGATATTTTGAATTGTAGTGATACATTTTTTTTCATAGTTACTCAACTACATACGCAACTTGTGATTTTCATTTTAGAGAAGTTCAGAGTTCACTTTATATACCCTGCTTATCAATCAATCTTTTCTATAGATCCCATAATAAGTAAAAGAATTCTTTGAAATACTTTTAAAAAATTTCATGAAATACCAAAAGAAGCTTTCAGTTTCATTTCAAAATAATATAACTGTTACTCCTACATTGCTTAATGGAATCCTCTTCAACTACTGAGTCTAAAGGTTGCTACCCTACACTAAACATCTTGGACTCTGGGAATTTTATTTCTTGATATAAGATTGCCGAGAGAGGGATTATAAACCGCAGTGCCCAAGACCCAAACAGATCCCCTCGATTATCCCGGCTCCCCAAAAAAGTAAGGTTTAAAATTTATTTGATTCAAAAGAAACCTATATTGATTTTTTTTTTTTTTATTGTTAAATCTCTTAAAAAATTATAAATTTGTGCCAAGAAAAATTATTATCACGTTTTTCATAAGTAACTGTTAACTAATTTATTTATTATTGGAGTTTGTAATTATAAAATCATTGTTATGCCAGGAATTATTTAATAAAGTATCACATAGGCATTTCCAGGTGAATGATCTCTATTTTATTTTCAGAATGAAATATATTGTTATTATATGCGACTCACTTTATGAGTACCAGAAATGAAATATGTATTGTGTTATTTAATTTATATAGCTTGTTTTTGTTGAGAATAAATAAATGTTTATTATATAAAAATATAACCAACCAACTCGAATCTCTCCCAATTGCTTTTTATTGTAATAAAAGAGATATGTTTACATTAACAACCTCTGTGGAAGTGGTTGGGTTTCTGTAATTAGAAGCTTAATTCTTGATGTTCTGTGAATAAAGAATATCATGAACTCATTGCTAAAAATTAAATAAAATTTGCCTGTGCAATAGTCTTCCAAAATCCCAATTGAAGGACCCTTAAATTTAATCTCATATTTAAAAAGTGGAAGCAACATTAGTTATGAACATTAAAGGTAAGATATTGCAATAATTATACTTATTATACCACACATTATGATGTAAATATGTAAATGGACTGTGCTATTGATGTAAATGGATACACTATTTAAAAATGATTTTCTCAACAAAAGTTGTTTGTTGGCACAACCGTTATCATAATAGGTTCACTGTTGAAATTTCTCATATCAGCTTTTAAAAAATCAAGAAAAAATCTAGGTTCAGCTTTATTCCTGTAAACTAAATATTACACCCATTAGAGTGAAAAACATTTATTATCCCCACAAGACATTCCAAATAATCTCTTCTATTCGTCTGATTTTACTCGACAATATTATTGCCGATAACAATACATGTATGATGCATGAAATTTGTGAAATGCAAGTATGACTATACTTATCCTATCTTTATGAAAATAAAGACAAAGTCCGAGGCATGGAGAGGGAGCTGCCATAACATGACTCTACATTATTATTTTAATTCATCAATGAACATTAAGAGAGCTCTAAATTAATTAATAATTTCATGAATAAGTATATAATATATAATTAATTACAAAAAAGTTAACCTATAATGATAAAATTCAAAATTTAATAATAACAAAATAGCATATATAATATAATAATAAACCAACAAAATATTACCCAGTCGAAAAAAATTGCCTGGTGCATGACATATTAAATGCATGCAAAGTAATTCTGAAACACATAGGGTAGTACCCAGACTGTAGAGATTAAAACGTTTGAATAGACCAAATTTGATAACATAAATGGATGAAAACATTATTTAGCATAATAAAAGGTTATTTTCACTACCAATGAATATAGAACTATCATACCTTCTATTATCGGTCTTCATTGGTTTCTGCAAACCATCCTCCGTTGGCGAGCGCTTTCGGACATTGTCCATCTTCTTGGCCAAATACATGTGTTCACTGTCACTGTCTGTATTCAACTCTCAGTTTGTATTCGGCCAAGAAGATGGACAATGTCCGAAAGCGATCGCCAACGGAGGATGGTTTGCAGAAACCAATGAAGACCGATAATAGAAGGCATGATAATTATTTAGCATACTTAGGATACATGATCTGTTAAATACGATAGTATTTAACAGATATGTTGAAATACTGTACAACCATTCACAGATCATTTCACTGCATTTAATCATGTTTGATGTTTTACAATATCATTTCTTGAATGCTTACAGGAATATTATTATAAATGCCTACTGAAAGAAAATATGCTTGTCATCTGCAACAAGAATTTGATGATAAGGGATTTTTTATATTTAAGGAGATACTTTTTGTAGGTTAGTAGTGCTTGTTAAAGGTTGTAGGAGATAACACTGGGTTAAATTAAATGTATTTGACAAAGATATACCGGATAAGAAATGCTGGGATATGCCATGAGAGGGAAGAGAGGCAGGGACTTACAAAAGAGTATTAAGGATATTTTTCTCAACAATCAAAAGGGAATACAATGAAGATAAATGTGCACCACCCCAGATAACTACCATAATTAAGAATGGAGCCCACATAAGCATGATGAATAGGAAGAAGTTGCTCCATCGACAAACTATCCCTTACTAATCAAAAAGCAAAGATGTAGGATCTAATGTTCCTCGCCACCTTTGCTATATGTTTGTCCCATTTGAGTCAACAATCAATTAGGACTTTTAGATAAGTTATGTCAGGGACTTGGATTATTTCATCACAGATACATATAGTTTGTTTCAAGTTCATACAATGATGTATTTCTAACTTGAAATCTGGTACTATTCCTATAATTATTAAAAAATTAATGAATTTGGTCTTATCAGTGTTCACTGTATTTTGCTTTCAAAACATTTGAGGACCCTTTAAAGGTGTATCTCAGCTGTTAATTTAGTAATTTCTCAATTCCAACCCACATATGACAGTGTCGTCAGTAAAGAGCATTACACATTCATTTTTATACTTAAGATTGTCAAATCATTTATATAAAATAGAAGTAAAAGTGGACCTAGTGTACAGTCCTCAATCACCCCTTACTCCACCTTCCTGGATGTATTTTGTTTTCCATGTTAAAAAACAGTATGCCTATTAGTTAGAAATAATGAGAACCACTGCAGTACCTCTCCACCTAGTCTATCCCTTTAAGTTTATTAATTAATTCCCACAATCAACCGAATCGTATGCACTTGAAAAATCAAGAAATACTTTATTGGCATAATTAATTTGTTTGGTAACTGAGGTTACTTCGCTTAAAACCGGGTAATCTATTCTGAGACTGATATAACTTAAAAATAATTTAGCCTGTTTAGGTATTCAATTATTTCTTTTCTAAAAGTTTGGAAACTTCATTTAACATAGATGTAGAACAGTAATTTTGAAATAGGGAAATATCTCATTTTTTAAGGATTGGTGCATCTGCAATTTCCAGGGTTGTTGGAAACACCCCTGAATAGAGATTAAATTAGTTAAAAACTTAACTAATGGCAAAGCTGTGAGGTTAGATATTTCGAATATCTTTTTTAAAAAATCTGCATCCAGGTCCCACTGAACTGACTCCCAGTTCCATGAGATATAACAGTAGCTCATTCTTAGCAATTTCCAGAAAATAAGTATAAAAATTACCTTTGCCTGTTGAGTTTGATCAGGCCTAGTAGGAGCATGTGACATTATTTTGTTTGCTAGGACATTGCAGAAGTAAATAGATTTAAAGTGTCTGATAGAGTTTCTACATTTGTCTGGAACTATCTATGCGAGTCGAGTGCTTTTCATTGTGTTTTATTGCCACACATGTCTTGGATGGTTCTCCAAAATTTTTGAGGACAGCCATCACAAAAATCAAATTGCTTCTCTGAGAACCTTATTCAATTTGAAACAACAAATGCAAGGGAATGGAATAAAAAATTTACTGTCTCAGCAAGGACTCGAACCTGGATCTCCTGCTATCCGGGCCGGCATGCTAGCCAATTGCACCACCGAGACTAGACAGATAACTTATTAAATTCCCAGCACTACCACCGAAAGTCTAAACCTCCGAGAAAGATGAATACATCGTCTTATGTCCAAAAGAGCTGACATTGCCAAGCTATTTATTCCACTCTCGTTATTTACTTTAATTTTTTTTTTTCTGGTATTTAATCCCACTTTAATTTTAAATGATTGTTACATTTTTTTTTGTATCATCTTAGTTCTTTTTAAGTCTGTGGTTACTATGACAACTCAAAGATTTATTGAGAAGATCAGATAACTTAGAGTGGTCAAATATCGCTATCCTCGTAAGATATTCTGAGTGTGGTTTGTTCCAGGTGCAGTGAACAAGCTCAAAAACTATGGTCAGTTATTTAAGTGGTACTAGCAATTGCTTCCACATTCATTGTTCGGTTTTTGACAAATATATGACCGGTTCACATTCCTCCCAGTGGACAAAGCCTCCTAATAAGATTTAGGGCCGAATCAAAACCACAAAGGTTTAGTTTATTCAGTTGCTTTCCTGACTGCTAAATGACGTTCAAAGTTAAAGTCGGGGGTATTTTTTCAAAAAAATTTACTCAAGAAAACGGAGTAATTCAAGATGGAGTATCAAACGCAAAATTATTCTGCATTGCACTTAATAATTTAAAAAATATAGTGCGGGATCCAGTAAAGTTAATGTTTTATGCGGATGACGTCATAATATTTTGCAAAGGCAACAATTTGGATACAATCCGAAATTATATGCAGGAAAGTCTCAACAATATTAATACATGGCTAAAATCTAAGGGATTCAAGATATCTGAAGCTAAAACAATTAGCACCCTTTTTTGTAAAAGGAGACCAACAAACATTCCTGCACTTTTTTTTAGAAAGAAAATAAATAAAAATGGCAGATAATATCAAATACCTGGGAGTCACATTTGATAAGTCACTGACATGGCTACCACATGTAAAATCTCTTAAAGAAGAATGCCTACGATCCCTGAATCTTTTAAGAATTCTTAGTAACACGCCGTGGGGTGCAGACCGCACCAGTATGTTAATGCTTTATCGTAGCTTGATCAGGTCAAAACTAGACTATTGCTGTGCTGCCTACTGTTCTGCCAGCCCCCGCATTCTAAAAATGTTAGATTCTATTCAACACAGCGGAATAAGAATAGCAACCGGTGCCTTTAAATCAAGTCCAGCTTCAAGTATACTTGTAGAATCCGGGGAATTGCCGCTTGAATACAGAAGAATTAAACTAAATTTGGCATATTATTTTAAAATAAAAGCATCGAAAAATCATCCACTAAATAAAATATTAATATCGAAAAATAGGATAAATGACAAAAGCAATAATACACGAGAAAAAAAACCTTTCCCATTTAGAACCATTCAATTCTTAGATAAAATAAATTTATTTAGGCCAAATATCTTAACAAATTCCGTATTAAGTGTACCTCCTTGTATTACAACCCCACCAACATATAATATGTCACTTGTAAAATATCCAAAAAAAAGAAACAATACCGGAGTATTACATAAATATCTTTAATAATATCAATGAAAAATATTGTAATTCTACTTTCATATACACTGATGGATCAAAGAACTCAGATGGAGTAGGAGCGGCAATAGTATGTGAAAATAGATACTATAAATTTTTCCTAACATCTCTTTGCTCAAATTTTACTACTGAACTTATTGCTATACAGAAAGCTTTGAACATTTAACCAACAACAAATCGATTAATTGTTTGTACTGATTCCCTCGTGTCTCTTCTAGCAATAAAAAATGTTTTTACAGAAAACTCTTTGGTTATAGATATTCTAAGTAAAGTAGATGAACTAAGGAGACATTATATCAATGTAATTTTTACTTGGATTTCGAGTCACATAGGCATACCGGAAAATACTGCAGTAGATAAACTTGCAAAAGAAGCAGTTCATGACGGGAAAAAAATATCAAAAATTCCGGCGAATGATATCATTGCAGTAGTAAAAATTAGTATTCTAAATATGTGGACTGACTAGTGGAGACAAATGGATTTAGGTGACAAGTTACGCTTAATCAAAGGTGAAGTAAAATCATGGAATAGTTCAAGGAGAGAGTCGAGACGTGAGGAAGTTATTCTGACCAGGTTGAGAATCAAACATACCAGAATTACTCATGGTTACCTAATGGCACGGGATCCTCCCACTATGTGCCAAATATGTGATGTGAGGCTAACGGTGAAGCACATCCTAATAGATTGCAGAGGTTTCCAACAGGAGAGAAACAAACTTGACCTACCAACAGACTTGACGGAACTTTTTAATAATAATTCGCAACACATAGCAAACTTATTTCTTTTTCTGAAAAATGTAAATATTCTAGATAAGATTTAAATTATAGAAAACTAACACCATATTCAATAATATGATTTATTGTTCAATTTATTACAAATCTCTATTTAAGAAAATCTAACTGTCACCGAGCTATTGAATTAAACCATATATATTCTTTTTATAACCAAATCTTATTCAAACATTCAAGAATTATCTGAATAATTAGCTGTGGCATCTTTAGGTGCCAATTCTGACACTGACAAATCACAGCCTAGTCCGGTCTGGTCCTCTCTTCTCGTGGTCGCATGTCCTCGGTTACTCCAGACTCTCTGGACCGCTGTTTAGGTCCCGAGCTCTGGAGAGACGCGAGCACTCTGGTTGGCAGGGGGTGTACGCGTCTCACCTGTAGGGCTACGAAACTACTTACAACGCACAACATAGCAAAGAGAGCAGCCGGGCGTGGCCGTGATCCGGGGGTGGGGTTCTCTTGGACAGGGAATTTGACTCAACAAACCTTACAATAAGACTGGTATCATTTATTACATTAAGTCACGCACTCATATACTAAGAACTGCTAAAAGAAAAATGGTGTAATGATATCATAGTATACTTAAATAAATTAATAATTATTAATTATTATATCATAGTATACAGTAGAATAATAATTTTAAAAAAAGANCAAAGAGCTCTTGTCCTAATAATGAGTTTTTTTTGTATCAATAACATAACTATAATAAAATAAATTATAAAAATTTAAAAAAATATCTATCTTGCATAACATTAAATTCTACAACGATGATAGACTATAGTATTAGAGGCAATAATGACCATCAGTGGTTGCCATGCCTTTAAATAAGAAAAAAAAAAAAGTTTATTATAAATGAATGAGGTATACGTTAAAATTATTTTTACCTAGAAGACTTTATATCAGAATGCTTTCGTTCTCAAAAACAAAACTTAGACTGGATGATTGTGGCGCTCAACTAACATTTCTGAAGTTTTAAGGACGAAGGACTTAAAAAATTATATACTAATAACACTATTTAAATTAATCGAGGGAAAATCTTATGCATCCGGTGACTATAACCTCCACTCTGACGTTTTGAAATCGCGCGGACTTTTTCTGGCTCTTGCACCCTCAATTTATAAAATAATGAAACAATTTTGGTATTTAAGCTTCAATTGCAAACCGTTGGATGTGTTCGTCAATAGCTAAAATTGGATTGGAGGGCTTAGATGGTATCATAATTTATAATCGTTTTATCAGCGTTATTATTATTAAGAGAAATGTATATAATAAATTGAGTGTAAAATTTACTTATTTAACAACTTTAAAAAAAAAACACAAATTTTAAGAAATATATTTAAGAATATGATTTGAGTTCTGGGCTTTAAAGAAGCTTACAAAAGTGGTTCTTAGATGATTTTAGTTGGGGTTCGGTCAAGGTAGATCCAAAAAACACAAATTTAAAAAATGTATTTTTTAATAAAGGATTAAGCTCTGAAGATGGCTTACAATGTAAGCCGAAACGTTGGCAGATAATCCTTTATTAAAAAATACATTTTTTAAATTTGTGTTTTTTGGATCTACCTTGACCGAACCCCAACTAAAATCATCTAAGAATAATATCTACGGTAAAAAAAAAACTCTCCTTTTGAACTTACAAAAGAGGGGATCACTTAAAAGCCATTTGTCTAACAATAAAGATTCTAATTGTCTAAAGAAGTGGATTCTCTGGATAAATCCGGGGTATATCGTATTGCCTGCACTTCTTGTGGTTCATCTTATATTAAGCCGACGTCGTCTGAAAACCAAAACTAAAGAGCACCTCAAAAGACACAACTCAGAAGTGAAGAAGCATGTTATCGCAGTGGGGCATTATGAGCGAGTGGTTGATGTGCAAATAATGAGCAACCTCAAAAAATTACAAAAGATGGGCATTACCGAGAGCCTTTAGATTAGAATGAACACGAAGGAGAGAAACGGCCTCAACATCAAAGGCCAAGCTGGCTCCTTAAGACATGTTCCCCAATAAGTCCTGCTCTATCTGAAGAAGATGGCAATAACTGGCTAAATTGTTAATATTGCCAGAGGTAGAGATAGCTCAACTTGACTAACTTAGGTAAGGAGCTCCAATATAATTTGCTTCTGAATTTGTGTTATATCCTGTTAACATGAAATTAGTCAGTTGGGTTTTAATGGATTTTGAAATGAATTTTTATTGCTGTTTTCAAATTTATTTTATTTTTATAAAATTTATGGTTTACATTTCTTTTTTTATGAGCTGATTTAGTTCCTAGCTTTCTTTAAATAGTTTTAACATATGAAGTTGACTTTTCTATTGACAAAAAAGTCAATTATTTTAGGGTTATCAAATAATTTCCAATTATTCGTACTATATATATTTATAATATAATNATTATGAGTGTATTTAGTGGTTGTCTTGAAAAGCTATTAAAGTCACTAAATTTAAAACTAATTTAGAGATATTAATACTTATATCATCAGTATCTCTAGAACTTCTGCTAAGAATTACAGTTGATCTCAGTTTATTATGTCTATTCTACTAAATTTCAATTTATAAGACCAATTTAAAAAAAATATTTTTTTTTTAATTAAAGGGTTACCATGATGTAGCTATTACATTTCTACTTGTGGTCGGGGAAGAATTAGCTTTTAGAATAATGGAAAAACTGTCCACAAATCATCTTCGAGACTGCATGGAACCAACAATGGAGAAGACATATTATAATTTATTTATTTTAAAACTTAAATTAATTGTACGGTAATGTTTTGTGTCAATAGAGCACTGAAGATGAGGCGTAGATCTTGAAAGCACTCTGCATTTAAAAATAAATATGTAAACTGTGGAGGTTTATGACCATTTCTCATTTATGTCTTCCACCGTTGAAGTAAGATGCCTTTCAGAGGAAAACCAAAATTTGGAATCATAATGTTGATTGTTGTTATTCGAGTAACGTAAAAGGTTATGATGTAACTCTCATACTAGATTTTGCAACATTTTTACGAAGAACTCGTATTAAGGAAGAAATTTACGAATGTGAAATGGCAGCATGGACTTTTATTGCTTAAATGTAGCAGTGATGACATCTCTGGAGTTCTTAATGTGGACAATGGCTGTATATTACCAGTTGGATGAAATCTCATGATCTTTAGAGTAACATAATGCATTAAACAGTTGATCAATATTTAAAGCTTGGCAGCCCAATGATGACAGAAATCACTATCTTTAAACAGAAAAAGCTTATTTACAGTAAAATAAAAACTTCACACTTTTTTTTTTCATAAAAGCCATTTATCATTAGTAAGTAATTGTATCTCCAAAAAAATCAGAAAAATGATTTTGGGTTTGGAAACTACTGCTTTAAAATATTTCAAAAGAGTAAAGATTTTATAATTATTTAAAACTTCGACGTCATTTTAAATGATAAAAATTTCGTCATTTATTCTTTTATACCTCTGTACTTATCATTCCTAACTTCTAGTCCTGGAGTTGTCACCTCACATCTCTTGACTTGGGTATTGTGTTCCTCCTTCTGACTATTTCGAAATTATTTGAAGTCCACCATGACGACTAAGTTTATTTGTTGGGTTTCAGAATTATTTGATTCATTAACTATTTTATTTAGTTCATTTAATTATTTTGGTTACGCCTAAATTACTTGTGTATAATATCCTTAGAAAATAAGTGAAACAAAATGAGTGACAAGGTGAATTCTTCTTATGACACAGTTCTTATAAATTCTAATGTTGATCTGAATTCAGTTAATACCATTGGTCAAATAGAAGTAACCGAATTAAATTTTAAGGAAGGTGTGTATTTTATAACTCTTGAAAGCTTTGTCTATTGCTTTGCCTTGTTTCTCAAGACAATATCATATTTCTTAGGTCCTCAAACAGCATCGTTGAAGGAAAAGGGAGAAAAAATTGCTGCAGCCTTAAAGGTGGGCATATCATTTGAAGAGTGGATTGAATATGCTATAACAGAAGGAGGCCTTGTTAATGGTAAATATGTGTTTTCACTATGTTTTGAAATTAATTTAGTATTTGTTAGCAAATTTGTAATAGTAGTTTACATTTTATGCAAAATTGATATAAGCCAGAAGTTCAATTAACCCCTTCATGCAAAACATAATCATAGAAATGATGTTTTATTTTATTACATGAGCTCATATGGTAACAAGGATCAGTCCAGCTTCACATTGATTTTTCCAATATTCTAGTTGTCTATTGACATTGTATCCAATTTTTTAGTTTTACATGATTATGAAAACTGTTGTCTTATCAATTGTAATACTAAGACTGTCAAGTTTCATGTCCATGCTTGCTTTTTTTTTTTTTTTAATAATTAGTTTTTGTTTAATGCAGTTTTCTGACATGCCTGTCATGACCAAGACACTGTTTCTATCTTTATAATTATCTTACTACTATTTGTTATTCTAATCTAAACATAATCCTTTTTGCTTTACTTCATGAGTGGTTTTGTTAAAAAAAAAAAAAAAAAAAAATATTGAATTAAATGCAAAATCATTGCAGTCTGCTTAAAATTCTGTTATGCTGTTATAACTCTTTAAGTTTTGATAAATAAGTGATTAAATGAGTAATTAAATTTATTTAAAGAAAAATATGGGCTACTAAAATTGAGTAAACATGTTTTTTATCTGCAATTTTAAGATAAGGGAAGACTTACTTTCTGTCTTGAAGAAAATTATACTAAATTACATGGGAATTATTTAAAATATTGACCTACTTAATATTCAGAGCTAATTAATTTTTTTTTTTTTTTTCTAGAAAATTAATGAGAAAAAGTATATTCTATTACAAATTCTCAGTTTTAAATATAGACTTAAATACAAATTTTAATTAATTAATTATTCCGTTGTAATTTATTTGAATTAATATTTAGTTTTTTGCTTAATATATTAATTTTAAATTTATAATGAGTAAATATTATATCAATTGATTAATTAATAATGGTTATTAATCAATTAATATGATGAATTGTGTTTAATTTATGGCTAAATGAATATATTTCATAGCAATTTTAGCACCATGATCTTAAAATAAAGAGTTGAAAGTTAGGCAATTCACCACTAATTGATCTTCTTTGCTTCTCGTTCTCCCTCTAATTTATATTTTTTATAAATCTTAGTGTATCCAATTCCAAAACTGTTATCCATTTTTGACATAAATATTACTGAGACCAGCATGTGGATTTTTTTTTCTGTCATTTTGGGAGTCTCCCCCTGTCTGGTTTTTGCAAAGTAAAACTCGGTATAATAAAAATAATTTAACCATGTCCTAGAGACTCAACCAGATTATAGAGTTATAGATGCTGGGTACATTAAGGTTTTCCATATATTTGAATTATATATTTACAAGTGATTTTGATTAGATGATATCCGGAAAGATGGTTGGCCAGCACTTCTAGGACTTAATCCTTTGGATCAAGAAATCTTGTCTAGCGAAGAAAGCCTCAAGGAACATCCCGAATACTCACAGGTGGTGTTGGATGTAAATAGGTCTTTGAAAAGGTTTCCACCTGGTATTCCTTATCAACAGAGGGTAGCACTACAGGATCAATTGACCAATCTTATTCTTCGTGTCATCACCAAATATCCTCACCTTCGTTACTATCAGGTATTTTAAGTTACTATTTATTATTTCTTAAATTTAAAGATCAATTCAGTTTTAAAATAGCAACTAAATAATTATTCAGTATGTGTCATGTTCCTCAAAACATATGTAGAATTGAATTCCCTTTTTATATACCTAATAACATCTATTAGGATTTATGACATATTTTCTTTAATCTTTAATTATGTTCCAAAATTCATTTTTCTCGATCAAAATGCATTGCCTTTTAAAGGCCAGGTTACAGATAGCGAAATTTTAATTTAGTGATAATCAAAGAACTGGCTTCAAATCAATTTTTATTATTGTGTTTAAGATAAAAGGTTCTGCCAGGCTGATTTTAGTAATCTTATTGCAAACCAAGGAACACTTAAGGGAGCTAGTTGGTAGTTCATCTAAATACTGATCAAGAAACTCAAATCACTGCAACTATTTTTCTCAAAGTCCACGCAATTGAACTAGCCAATTAAAAATCAAAGTATAAAATATAGCACTCATACATATTATTTTAACTCTTAAAACCTTAGTTTTTAGTCATAAATGTGGAGGAATTATTTATGTGTATTTGTGTGTTTTCGTGGTGTAAATACTTTTTTATCTTTATTATGGGAAGAGGGTGCATGGTATGGTGTAGTGTCTCCTTCTTCTCTGAACTGCAACTGCCAAAGTTCATCACTAAGGTAGTACACCATATATAGTACATACTTGCAGCAATAGTGTACCAGTAGGGTGTTTGGAGAACTGGTATTGCTTTGGCTTTACCTTGAGCATAAAAAAAAGGTGTCTCCTTTACTCATTCCAAGGAGTAAACCCCTACCAGGTCCTCCCAGCATTATGGGAGTTGGGAGCATGTATTGTATGAATTGGGGCCCCTGCCACTGTGCTGATCATCCACCCAGGGTATTAATGATATAAACATGTATTTGGTATACCTATTAAAGTATTTACAATCAAAAGATCTTAAAATAGGTTTTTCAATCATTTACACAGTTTTTCCTTAATATATTTATTACTAAAATTATAGGATTTGTTATTATACTATATGCTTTCTTTTAATTTTATATTCTTTCAATGCCAAAAAAAAAATAGCTGTTTAGACTCAGATTTATCAATACTCAAGGTCACAATATTGTCTTAATAAGTATCGTTTTAATTAAATATATATACACATATGAAGAAAACTAAACACTTGCAGCTGCGAAGTATATAATAAATAAGAACAGAAGGAAGAAAGAGCATAGTGAACACACACCAAGAAAAAATCATACAGAGTATTACATTTTTGGGACTATGCAGTCCTAGTCTCTTTACTCCTCACTGACGAAGGGTCTAGAAGTCTCCCCACAAATTAATTGCTTTGTGTGATTCTTTCCTTGTGTGTGTTCACTTTGCTCATACTTCCTCCTCTATTCTTATTAAATGTGTGTGTGTGTGTATTTATATATGCCATCAATAAATTGCTATGTATTATAATAGATCCTTAATAATCATCAGAGAAAGAGAAACTTGACAATTACTTTCTTTTGAAGATCTAAGCCTAGAAAAAGATAAATGAAAAATTGGGATCTGAAACTTCTGTTTTTCTAAACAATTAATGTGAGGGAATAGAATAAAAAATCTATCTGTTCCAGCCAGGACTCAAACCTGGATCCTCCTGCTTTCCAGGCTGGTATGCTTCCATTGCACCACCGGGACGAGCCAGATAACTTATTAAATTCCCAACACACTAGCGAGAGCCTAACCTACGAGAAAGATGAATACATCGTCTTATGCTCGAAGGAGCTGACATTGTCTAGCAATTTATCGACTCTCGTTATTTACTTTTTATTTACATTTATAAATATTAATTTTGTTGTGGTGTATTATCCCACGTAAATTTTAAACAACAAATGCAAGGGAATGGAATAAAAAATTTACTGTCCCAGCCAGGGCTTGAACCTGGATCTCTTGCTTTCCGGGCCGGTTTGCTTCCATTGCACCACCGGGACGAGCCAGGTAACTTATTAAATTCCCAACTAGACTCCCAGATAGATAAACTCCCTCCCAAATCAATTTTTTATTCTATTCCCTTGCATTAATTGTTTAAAATTTATGCGGATAATACACCTCAACGAAATTAATATTTATACTTCTGTTTTTGCTCTAAAAATTATGAATTTTTCCAAAATAACCAACATCTACAATAGGGATTTGTTTTCTGTAAAATTGAAAATTTGTCAATTTCTCCATTTTTCAGAAATTAAATTATTGTGAAAACATTTTTTTAGTTTATTTTNTCTAACAAAGATGTTTAAAAGTATACTTTAGATTATTGGGTGGCCCCTCTTATTTTTATAATATCATTATAAAAAAATAGCTCATGTATCTCTCAGGCTTGTACATTAAATTCCATTTACTTTTATTTATTTACATTATTAAATGATACATGATAAATCTGCTCAGATTATACAGGTCATATGTGACAATTTAAAAAAAAAATTTAATGATTGGGTCGTATATGTAAATTAGTTGGTGAACCCAATAAGATGCAATAGGTGTGCCTAGGATAGAAATTCATTAGAAGTGTGTTGTGGGCTTATTAGTTTTTAAAACCTTTTTGTATGCTTTAGTCCTGTATAAAATTTATTTATGATATACAGAATAGGCCCTCTTATAAGAATAGGGATATGATAAGCAAATTAAAAAAAAAAATGTTTTGTGGGTTTAGTATTTTTTTTCATGATAGAATAGAATAATAATGTTTCATTTACTATAATTTTACAATGTTCTATATTATTTTAAAAAATGTATATTAAACTGGATTTTTTTAAATAAGTAAGAAAATAAACTATTGTGGAATAATTGGCAGCTTTTTTTGAGAAGTATTACTCATCTGAATTTTTTTCTACTATACATTTTTTCTTTACCTGTAACTTATTACTAACTAATTACAAATAAAAATTATTTATTTGATCTTATTTATATTTTTTAATAGAAATTTTAATTTAGGCATTTACATTTTGCTTTGTTATTATTGTTTATCTTTTTTTTTCATTTAGCAATTAGAAAATTATGAGTGTATTTAGTGGTTGTCTTGAAAAGCTATTAAAGTCACTAAATTTAAAACTAATTTAGAGATATTAATACTTATATCATCAGTATCTCTAGAACTTCTGCTAAGAATTACAGTTGATCTCAGTTTATTATGTCTATTCTACTAAATTTCAATTTATAAGACCAATTTAAAAAAAATATTTTTTTTTTAATTAAAGGGTTACCATGATGTAGCTATTACATTTCTACTTGTGGTCGGGGAAGAATTAGCTTTTAGAATAATGGAAAAACTGTCCACAAATCATCTTCGAGACTGCATGGAACCAACAATGGAGAAGACATCCCACTTACTTAATTACATTTTCCCCCTTATTCAAAGATTGAATGAAAGTCTTTGTGATCGTCTGGAGAAGTATGTATATTTATTTTCATTATATAATTAAAAGTTTATTGCTAATTTTTATCTTATTATTAGGCCTTAGAGTGTTCATATAACCTGATACCCTTATGTTACAGATGTCTTCAAAAAGCTTATAAACTTGGAAACATTTTTTCTTAATGTCCTAGCATAAATTTTAAGTTTCATTTATTGAAACTTAAAATAATTCATTTTTAATTACTATTTAACTTTATGAAAGCAAGAGCTTATGTCTATATTTAGAAAGATCTAAATGAATAATTGTAGGTTGTAGGAATATAATATTTTGTACTATTTGGATATCTCAAAAAAATGTCTTTGATGAAATTCTGTTCCCAAATGTAAATGTGTGTATTATCCATGTAAATAAAATTATCAATTTCAACTTTTGCTTAGTTTGCTCTTTTAGGTATTTTATCTTTAGGTAGATGGGAAAAAAGGAGCGGTGGATGGATCGTTTTTTTGTTTTTTTAGTGTATCTAGAGTCTTGTCATATGCATGTCCATGGCCATTCGACTGCCAGGAGTCCCTTCAATCAACATCAGTGTATATTTCCACATTCTCTTATCCTGTCACACTTTTAGCCATGTATTGTCCTCCAAATAAACCAATCACTACACCAGAATTTTCCACTTTCCTCAATGGCCTTGGTCCCCGTTTCCTTGCCGGTGGAGACTATAACACTTGCAATGGAGATCGAGAACAAAAAACTCTCGTGGTCAATCTCTATATAATGCAGTATCCTCCCAAAACCTCTTCACAATTAGTCCTTCCTCTCCCACTTATTGGCCCTCTGACATGAACCGTCTTCCTGATATCCTGAACTTCTTCATCTGTTAAAGCCTTACTCCTCCTTATTATTTTGCTTCTACCTTAAACAAACTATCTTCACACTAGCAACTACAGCCCAGTTCTCCTAACGTTAGCTCTGACCCCTATTCCAAAACTATTGCCCCCTTCCCTCATTAATGATCCAGTCGACTCTCTCTCCAGTCGGATCTTGTTTAGAACTCTCATAGAAGAGTCTCTTGACCTCGGAATTTCTCTGAAGACTTCTGACGATCTAAATGATGCTGTACACTCCTTTACCACAAACCTTCAGCAATGAATATATATGGCCAACTTCAAACCAAAATTTTCCAAATACTCTTCTGAGTCCCGAAAGCCACTTCCAGATTTGCTTAAAAAGCTCATCATAGCAAAACACCACTCAAGGGCATTGTTCCAAAAATATAGACACCCCACAGATCGCAAAGAATTTAATTGTCTTTTGAGGCTCATAAATCAAAAATTAGGTGCATTACAAAATAAAGCTTTTAGTGCTCATTTGCCCCTTTTTTAGAAAAATCAGATCAATAACTTTAGAAGGTTTAATGCAATGATAATCATAATTACATAGTGTTATTAGTAGTTAGGGCTCATCCAAACCTCTAAATTTTAATTTAATACTTTTGGAGCTATAGTTTCTTATTTTCACTAAAAAAATGTACAAATGACATGCAAATAACTAAGTATTTGTGATTATCATAGTTAATTCACCATATTAAAACAAAGTAACATTATAAATATCCAAGTATGTATTGTGCAGTATCAGAAGCAATATTGATATAACTTAATCCATAAATACACACAATTGTAATTTGCACGAAGGACATTTTATTTTTCTAATATTCATATTTCATTATTTGACAAAAATGCTTAAAAAATATATTTAAAAATGTAAAAGTGAATGTTGTGCTTGCCCCTTTCTTTTCTTCCTAAAAGTTTAGAATCAGTCTTAATACCTTAACTTTTTCACCTCGTTGTCTTATACTCTTACGTGAGTCATTTACTCTATGTCCATCTTTAATGAAACTACTTACATGGAACTCATACAGACTAAGTTATTTCCCATGTTTCATTAAATATAGACATGGATAACATAATCTTATAAGTTGTATAGTCAATGAGGGGAAATAATTATGATATTAAGACGGGCTCTTGACTGTGAGGAAGAGAAGAAAGGAGAAAGAGGAACAAGCTCAATAGTCACTATGTGGGGGGGGGGGGGGTGAGTGGGTGCGTGCGTGTGTGTGTGTGTGTGTGTATATTAAAGATGTATATTAAAGAAAGCAATAGTCAATATATATTAGTGAAAGTCAATATTTAGGCTTTTCTCTTTGGACCATTGCTTAAGATTATTCATCCAAAATCAAAATATGACAGTATATCATAAAAATCAAAAAATTAAGTATATCATAAATTTCTTGTTATTTAATTGGATTACTCTGTATTCTTTCACTGAAAATAAATTGAAATATGCAATTTAAACTTCCAACATTTAAGACCTAATATTAACTTCCAGATCTGGAGCTGGTACTATGTTTTGTCTTCCATGGTTTCTCACCTGGTTTGGGCATAGTCTCAATCATTACAAAGATGTTGTGAGGCTATATGATTTTTTTCTTGCTAGCCCTCCCTTGATGCCACTATATCTCACTTCTGTTATTGTCCATTACCGGGCAGAAGAAATATTTGCAATTGAGACAGACATGGCTGCTGTTCACTGCTTACTTTCTCAGGTATGTAATAAGTTCCAGTAATACAAGTAGTTAGTTTGCATGCCAGAGATTTACTTAGATATGTTTTATTTTTAATTTTAAGATTTAGATTTATAATGCATTCTTCTGTTTTGGCTGCATTCTACTCTTTATTGGCCCCTTGGATACTTATATTATGTAGCTTGTTCATTTATGTTTTTCTGTCAAGCATATCATGACCCCATGTTTGATTTTTGTGTGTATGTTTATTAGTTGGAGATGGACTATTTTGTAATAAATATTTGCTTATAAATTATGAAGAGAGGATTGTAAAAAATTCGGTCATGTTAGCTGAATAATTAAATACTAATTTTTAAACCAAAAAAGTTTTTATTTGAGCCTGAATTTCAGGCCTTCATCAGGGCTGAATATGAAAAAGAAACTAGTAATATAGAAACATGTCTATATATGATAATCTAACAAAGAAAAATAAATGAAAATATGAAACCGTATGTAATCGACTATATAAAATGGATAATGAACGTATTTGAAAGAAAAGAAAATATAATAATAATCTAAGTGTAACATACCGAATTAGGTGATGGGGAGAGAAAGTCTCGTGCTCAACTGAATCTACATCATGACTAATCTGAAATTAGTTTTTAAAATTTTTATTTGACAGTTTTGGAAAGGAAAGGGAAATGGACCTAACCATAGGAGTAGGGTACAGATGAGGGGTTTTAAATGGCTTGAGGTTCATGGAAATATCACTGTAGGAAAGTGGGGGGGGGGAATGCTAAGGGTTTATTATTATTATCATGCTATGATTTTTGTTTTAAGTTGTGAAAAATATACTGTATGTGAGAGGAATATAGTCTTTGTCTTTTTTGTCATTGATAGGGTCATCTAAAAGTCGTTTCTCAAGGTTGGGTTCAGTCGCAAGAAGTGTGAATTTGTCAAAGTCGAAATTATGTTTGTCAGTGATAGAGTGTTTTGAAAGGGCTGTGGTGGTATTTTTATTTTTTATATCATGTTGATGGTTGCTGATTCGTTCTTGTTTGTCCTATATATGCTGCCATACAATTTTGAGTAGCGCAGGGGATTTTGTTTGGAAAATTGGAAAATGTATTATTATTCTCTCTCTTCTAATAAATGAGATAGGATATCTCCTTAGGAACTTAGGATAAGTTCTTCGTAAGCCAATGAAATTGTGGAGTATTAAGTATTTTACTTGGACCTTGTACATTATGATTTTTGTGTAAAAAATCTAAGTAATTTTAGGCAAACTAATCCCACTCGAGGAGTTTAGAGACCCAATAGCCTAGTACTATCTATAGTAGACTTTCTAACTATCCAATTATAATTAATCACAATGAGAGGTTCTTTCGATGGTCTTCTTAAGGTCTTCAGCTAATAGGTCAGGTTTTTGTATTTGTTATTGGTCTATTAGCTCTTTGTTTATGACAGATTTAGTGAACATCTCAAATACTGGTATTTACAAATTTATCACATAATGAAATTTTATATTCACAAAAACTGGTTATTTAACCCTGCATTCAGCCTTACATATATATGCAGTTTAACAACTCATTGTTTAATCAGGGCCATTTCCGCCATTCCATCTTTTTTCTTGGTCCTGTGCTTTTTAGGTCCTTTGCTTTCATGGTCTTGTGTATTACATTCTTCCAGTCTGTGACTTGCTTACAGTCATTGTCAAAGCAAAACTAAATGCAGCTCTTTCAATTATTCTTTTTTTTTTACTCTTTGCTTCAAGCAATATGGAAACTGTTCTATCTCCTAATCTACATTTTGGTTTGTCATAATAATTTTAAAATTCTTTAGGAATTAATAAATTGCAAAATTTAAAAAATTTGAAAAATTTATGCTTCTAGGTCAATGACTAAGCTGTTAAAACTTTTTGGTACCTAAATCTGTTCATGTGTTTCACACAAAATATGTAGACTTTTGAGTTAAATCATTGATAAAATAATTTGAGTGGTTTAAAAAAATGGTATTTAGTTGTAAAATGAGACAGAGAGGCCAGGCCCTCTCTAAAAGAGACTTTTTTTATCTTAAATATGAAACTTTAATTTGTATATTTATTACTTGTACTTAATTATCTAATTCAAATTAAAGTAACATTTTTAAAAAATTAATCCAAAGAAATTTATTTTTTCTTTTAAATTCAGGTTATATAATATATGATTGGAGGTTCATTGGGTGTTGAGTATTCTATAACGCTACCTATATTCTGTAACGTTGGAGAAATTAGTCAGGGTTTCAGCCAGGATCAAAAAAATAAAATACTCCAAAATTGTTGGGTAATTATTTTATTATTGCCGACTTAAACTTGTAAGCCATCATCAGGGCGAGCCAAAAACCAGGATGATAGTGATGTCTGGAGAGATCTTCAAGGTAGGTTTATTGTCACTTCTCAGAGTATTTTATTTTTCTGATCCTGGCTGAAACCCTGACTAATTTCTCCAGCGTTATAGAATATAGGTAGTGAGGATTATACTTCATACAGTCTGCTAATATACATCTCATTTTAAAATAAAAATCTTAAAATTTTCACTCTTTATTTTTAAATATAGAATTTTTTAAAACAATGTAATATCTTGTTTAGATAAGTTGACCATTTCTAATTCTTAACTTCATTAGAGTTAACCCAGCTAGGTACTATTATGACTGATGAAAAAAAAAAGGAATTAATACAAATCTTGTTGAAAGAAAAATTAGGGGAAAAAAAGTTTGCCTATGTAGCATTATCACATATTGAATGGGAATTCAAAACGTAGGTATCACACTACTGTGGAGAAGACCCGTGGAGAAACATTACAATAAAAATCAAATTAATTTCAAAATTATGATGTATTTTATCAGAGACGTCTACTTAACAGCTCTTCATCCCATTAAAAGTATTTATGATATTTTTTAATATATTTAATTTGCTAATCATGAAGGCAAGGGGGGACATTGTGATAGCCCTAAAGATGGCTTACAATGTAAGCCGAAACATTGGCAGATAATTTAAAAAATGTGCATTTTTAAAATTGCATATTTGGATCTACCTTGACTGAACCCCAACAAAAAAATCTAATAATAAAAAGTGCAGGTCATTGACTTCCATAACATATTACTAATAGTATGTCACCCTTTTGCAGCTTCCAGATAACTTGCCTTTTGATGAGCTGATAAAAGATGCCCTTGAACTTTATGAAAAATTTCCTCCTGATGTTGTTGAAGTAGAAGTGAAAGAAAGGACCAGACGAGAGTTAGTATTATTTTATTTTCTTGCAGATTTTTTAATGCATTAAAATATAATTAATGTGTAATTTTTCAAATAATTTTATCTTGATAAAATCCATTCTGATGTCAACTTTCTTTGAAGTAAGGCATACAATTTTAGACAAAATTTACAAATTTTAATTTTTCGATTGTTAATAGTATTTGTCAAAATTTATGTAAAGAATAATTCTTGTAGTAAGTCATTCTCTATACACCAAGCAAAGTTATTCTTGTGGCAGCTTCATTGTTTAATCAGCTGATCTTATAGGGGATTTGGTAATTTATGCATATTATGTAGAACAATTTCTTTGTTACCATAACATTATTAAAACCAAAAACAAAGAGACAAAAATTATTATACAATATTTTCCAGCTTTTCTCTCATCTCTTCAATGAGACAATCCAAAAGTTACTCCATATTCATGTAAAGAGCTTCTTAATTAGTTACTTGGAAACAAAAATTTTAATTCTATTTAAAAGGTTTTTGAACTAAACCAACAACTTTGTGTTCTTCAGCTGAAGCCAAGAAAAATAACTTCCTTTAAATTATAACTATAATGCATTTACTATTCATCTCCTTATGAGGATGTTTTAAATTTCCTGACTAATCCAAATAAAGCAAGCACGGCATCACTCATTGTACCAGTTGAAACAAATCTAACAAAGAAATTGTCAGAGAAAGAGACATAAAAAATTCTTAAATCTGTTCACTTCTTCTGCTAAGAATCAGTCACATCCCTGTTCTTCACTTATATTGCTTGTTATTTGACTTTTTATGTAACCATTCTTTTAATGAAAACTCACATTAAATTGTAACAATAAAATAACTGTAGTACAGTAAATAATGGGGTTTATAAAAAAATAAAATTAAAATAAAATAAAAAAAAACTATTCTTCTCTGAATCAGTTAACTAAACTGTGGCTTTATTATTATTATTAAGAAGTTGAATGGGATTTAAAAAGCTTATAAAATACTATAATGGGATTATGAGGTATTTATTAGTATTATCATCAGAATCAATTATAATATTTCAAGCAATTTATTTTGTAGTCATAAATATATTTATTGATTTATGGTCAAAATATATGTACTGATAATTTTCTGTAATCACTTATTAATGTACAATTTTACTTAACTTTTCATTCTAAAGAACCAATAATTTCAAAAATTAATTTTCCTTTTTTTAATTCCTTTTTTTATATATAGAACTATATGAAGTATATATTTACATACCCCAATATGAAAACAAGTTCTGTGTTAGATTATATCAGAATCTTCAGAAATTAATATGTTGTTCTAGGAAAGAAGCTAGGGAGCGTGAAGAAGCAGCAGCTCGTGCAAGGAGGCATGCAGCAAGAAAGCAACGAGGTCTTGGAGGGGAACTCATGCGTTACTTCCCATCTTCTAAGGCAAGAATTTTCTTCCTTGCTATGAGTCTGGCAGTTGGGATCTATGCCTACCTGAGGGGAGGCGATGCTGGGGTTCCTATAAGATAGCAGAGGGCCCCAGGCCTGTCACCCCGGCTGGCACTCACCTTCGCCAGGTACAGGCTTGTGCCAGTACTCTCCTCATAATGTGAGGCCAACACATCTTCAACTCCTTTGAGTGATTAAACTTTTCAGATGAGGATATGTTTTTTTTATTTATAAAAAGAGGGTGCTAAATTGATTCCCTTGCTTCTTGAATAGAGCATGAGACAGATGCTTATTATCGACTTCTGTCAAACGAATGAGTTCAATTTATTGATACTATATCTCAATGGCTTACAGTATCTCAATGGAATACTCTAAGATTAAACTTAATTTTTCATTTCACAGAAACTGTGAGAATTAAGTAATGTTTTAGTTACCAAAATTAGTTATAATGTTATTAATGATATTTTATATTTGTCAGTAATTGTATGTGGACTTAATTGCTTTGTCAAAATAATTTCATAAAATGAAATAATATTGCTTCTTATATATTTATAAATTCACTTACTTAATTTGGTAGTTTCATAGCTCTAAAATTCAGTTTCACCAGTTAATGTCTCCTTGAAGGAAGAAAAAATTGGATTTTTAATTGTACAACTCCCCTAAAATTTTCAGTCAATGAATCCAACACATAATAAATTTGTGTCATAATATATGGACTAATATTAATTCTATATTTTAAAATTTTTAAATGAGATGATTATGTATATNGGCAGTTGAATATAGCATTTTAATGAAAAAAAATATATTAAGGAAGAAATCTCTGAATGTAGCTACAATGGGTAAGTGCTTCCTTCACTTCATCTTCCCTCTCAGTCTAGACCAAACTTCCAACTAATACAGTTAATGTTATAAAAGCTCCATGAAGGCAATTTTTTTCATTATATTATGGAGTGGGTTTCCATTAATAAGATATTACGAAATATTATTATTATTTTTTGGTTTGATATAGACTAAAATTATCAATTACAGGGAAAATAATTAAGTTGTGGTTGGATTACATGTGTTTAATGAAAATTGTATTTGTGAAAATAGTGTTTCTTAAATATTCATTACAATATATCTGATTTTTATTAGCTGCAGGCTGATTATAGTGTCTTCTTGGTTGTTTGTTGTTAATGCAGTAGCTAGGCTATCTAAACATTCTTCCCTTGAGTAAGTTGCTATGATGAAAAATTCTTCATTAAGAATATATTTATTCATGAGGAATGTAGTAAGTTGTCAATAATTTGTTCAATCTTTGTACAGTTTTATTAAATTGGTCTGTTCTTATATATTCACTTGCTATCAATAAACAATTGTTTAATTGCTTTAAGAATCAGCAAAGATTTCAAAAGGTAACATCATAAATTGGCTTTTTGACTTAATCATTAACAAACAACATTAGGATTTATAAAGGATATCATTGTTTGCTTAATTGTACTGTATACAAATAGCCATGCTTAAGGAAGAGCTGAGTTTTCATATTAAGAAATGAGATTTATTTCTAACACTGATAATGTTAGCATGTCTACTGGCAAAAGTTGTGAAGTAAATCAACCACTTTTTTTAAATTATTAATTTTACATTGGTAAAAATTAAGGAATCTATAGAAGTGTAAATGACCTTAGAATTAGGTTCTGAAGAATTAACTGGCATCTATGTTGTTAAAATTTTTTAAGGTATTGGTTGGGTGTTAGTATTAATTAAGAATTTTAAATCTTGGTTGATTAATGAGCTAAGAATGCCTGATAATTTGGTTTAAATTTAGATTATTTGGAAAAGCATAAAAGTTGCTTACCCTTATTTGTTATTTAAAAAGCTAGTGGGAAAAAAAGTATATTATATATATATATNTCAATCGGCGGTATAAATAAACAAAGACATTTTAATATTTTGATAGATTGTATCATATTGAAAAGTTCCATTAAGTTTTTCAATTATTTTATTTTATTTATCATTATAATTTTTTTGTATGAAGTAAGGGGGAGATCTCAATAATGTACATTATGTTATAACTATTAATTATTATAGTTATATAACTATAACTATTCTCTCTATGCAATTAGAATGTGCAATGCTTGCTGTACTCTTGTTTCTATTCAAATCCTTTATTTTTATATCCCATGAATATTCATAATTAATGTGTATATTTTTGTTAATTAATAAATCATGTTTCTAATATATTAATCATTTCACAATAGCTTGTGTGTTGATTTAAATTTTCTGCTTCATAATCGCTGTATAATTGATATATCTTACATCGTCACTAAGGTTCTAAAGGTTATTTCCAACCCACAGAGTTAAATTGTGACAAATGGTTCCCTATGGGCATTTAAACTAGAATAAAGTAAAATAATGCACAAATGCAATTCTTCTTTTCATTTTCTAATTTAACTTTCACAGAAATATTATGCTTAACTAATTAATACACCTAATAATACACCTTTCTATATTATGGATAGCTTAAATAAATGGATTATAATACAGAAGACATTTTTTCAATTTTAATTCATTCTTACAATTCTTTGCGTATGTGAATTCTTTCACTTTTATCTTTCAAACTTAACTTAGTAGTTGATTAATTTTTTTTTAATGTTTAAGATCTTCTAAATCAAAACAAAAATGAAATCATTAAGCAGGAACAAAACTTTAGAAAAGCTTAGACTCAATCGTTTCAGAGCCAATTAATGGACCAAATTGTGGAACTATAATGAGGAAAACAAAGTAGTAAATAAAAAAGCTTTCTTTTATAAATATTAATTTTATTTGTGGTTTTTAATCCCACGTAAAGTTAAATTAATTAATGCAAGGGAATAGAATAAAAAATCTTAACTGTCCCAGCCAGGGCTCAAACCTGGATTTCCTGCTAACCGGGGACAGTTAGATTTTTATTCTATTCCCTTGCATTAAAAAAGCTTTCTTTTAATGCAAATCTCTATTAATTAATTAAAGCCCTACATTGTAATGAATAAACTTCAGTATCTAGAGCTTTATAATAAAATAAATTAAAACTCTGAACCTACCCTGTTTTTACTTCTTCAATAATTATTAGGTTTATAGATGTTGATTACAAGGATGCCCAAAGTTTGGCATAAAACCCCTCATTTAGATGACATAGTATTCATACAGTCAGAGAGGTATGAGTCTGTGCTGAGCTTACAAATATAAAAATACTTCAATAAAATAAGTGTAACAATTATATTAATAGTATTATAATTCCGCTTCAAACTTCAACAAGCTCTCCTGTGACCACAGCCCAGTTCTCCTAACGTTATCCCTGATTCCTATTCCAAAACAATTACCTCCCTCCCTCATTAATGGGTCAGTCGACTGGGCCTTGTTTAGAACTCTCATAGAGGAATCACTTGTCCTCGCAATTTCTCTGAGAAACTCAGAAGATCAAGATGGCGCTGTACATTCCTTTAGCACAAATGTACAGCAATGCATGTATATGGCTAATCTCAAACCAAAATTTACCAAATACTCTTCTGAGTCCCAGAAGTCCCAGTCAATACTGAAACCACTCCCAGATTCGCTTAAAAAGCTCATCATAGCGAAACGCCGCTCAAGAGCATTTTTCCAAAAATATAGACACCCCTCAGACCACAAAGACTTCAACCATCTTTCCAGACTCGTAAAACAAAAATTAGGTGTTTTACCAAATGAGGCCTTTAATGCCTATCTGTCTACCCTCTCAGCAGGAGACAAATCCCTTTGGATCGCTACTCGCAGAATCCTTAAGAGCCATGAAGCTTCCACTCCCTTGCATCGAGGAGATGGTTCCTAGGCCTCTTCTGACAAAGACAAGGCCGAAATGTTTGCCCAGCACCTCAAGCTAACATTTACTCCTCATACAGATCCCTTAGACCTGTCCAATGCCGCGGGACTGAGGAGTTCCTGTACATGCCATTACCTATATCCTTGCCACTCAGGGCAGTAACACCTTTCGAGGTCAAGTATATAATATCTCATCTGCCTAAGCGCAAATCACCCGGATATGATTTAATCACCGGCCAAATTATCCTTAATCTTCCCAAGAAGCCAATTGTATTCTTGACCTACATTTATAATTGCATATTCAGAACTACCCACTTCCCTCTCCTCTGGAAACATTCTGATATAATACTATTTCCCAAACCTGGAAAATCACCACATAACCCCTCTCCTATAAGTCTCCTTCCTACACTTTTAAAGGTTTTCGAAAGAATACTGTTAAAAAGAATGATGTTTTCCATTGAACCCTTCAATTTTCTCCCAAATCATCAGTTTGGCTTCAGAAGTAAGGCTTCTACTGTCAAGTGTTTCGCGTCATAGACTATATTTCCTCTTCCCTTGAGCGCGAAGAGTACTGCCCAGGAGCTTTTTTGGATGTTTCCCAAGCATTTGATAGAGTCTGGCACAGTGGTCTTCTGTTTAAACTGAAATCCATACTTCCTAGTAACTCTTACCTTATCCTTAAGTCTTACTTTTCCAACCGTTTCTTTAGGGTTCGGCAAGGATTAGATTACTCTGATTTCTACCAAGTGGAAGCGGGAGTTCCTCAAGGTAGTGTGCTTGGACCTATCCTATTTATCCTGTACACTGCTGACAACCCTACCCATCCAAATGCCTTCTTAGCTCTATTTGCGGACGACAAAGCTATCCTATCCTCCATCCCGATCCTCAAACTGCTTCTAAAAACCTACAAGATCACCACGAAAAAATCAAACAATGGTGTGGCAAATGGAGAATAAAAATCAATGAGGAAAAATGCATTCAAGTTAATTTCCAACTGCGGAAGAAAGACTTCCCTGAAATTTTGAAATTTAACAATATTCCTTTACCACATTCAAATTCTGTTCGTTACCTTGGACTCCATCTTGATTCACGACTTACATGGGGAGAACATACTAAATTTAAAAGACAAGAACTCAATCGGCGGTATAGACTTCGATACAGACTCATGAATAAGAAGTCCAATCTTATGATAGAGAACAAACTGACGCTCTACAAAACCTTATTACGACCGATCTGGACTTACGGAGTAGAAACCTGGAGTGCCGCCAAGCCTTCCAACATCCAAAGAATCCAGTCCTGTCAATCCAAAACCCTGAGAATAATTGCAAATGCTCCCTATTATGTATCCAATTCATCCCTTCACCCCGATCTTAATATCCCTTTTTCTCAAAACTTCATTTCTTCCTGCTTCACCCTTTTCCACAGTAAACTACCATACCATCCTAATCCACTAGCACAGACCATGTCTTCCAACTCCAACCCCTACAACCCTCTCCGTCGATTCAAATGAAGATGGCCCCGTGACCTCCTGGGAACATAATCTGTTAATAATTTGAGAGTGATGACATTGGTCACCTCTCCTCATGTGATTGACATTGAAATTCATTTTTTTTAATTCATTGTGGTGATCAAATTACAAAATGTTTTAATTTAACAGAATGTAATAAATAAATAAAAGTTTAATAATATAAAAATAAATAAAAAATTCAAGCATCTTAATTTTCGTATTTTAACATCAACAGAGATCATTCTACTGTTTTACAATACAAAAACTTGTTCAAATTGTCCAAATAACATGTCAAATTACCTCCTAATTGATCTTAAGTTTGTAGATGTATCTTACATTTACATCCTAAATGTATGTATCTTGTTTAATTTTTATTTTTATCATGATTAATTTTTATTTTATTAGTTTTGAGTTTCATATTTTTTTTTTTTGGTGTAGTACTCATTTTCTTTTTGAGCATCTATTTTTGTATTACTGTATTTCTTAGTTNTATACATTTATGGGTAGTGGGGTAAAAAAAGCTATTTTTTATTTTTTTTAAAATAAATTATTTACTGTAACCTTTTATACTTAAATGGCTAATTAAAATTAATTACTTTTTTAAATAGGAAGGATTGGTCGGGGATTCGATCTTGGAATTTAAATAAATAATTGTATACTAAAAGGTTTTATTGTTGCTTAAGTTTCAGCCTAAATTTCAGGCCTTCAAATTCATTTCAGGCAATTGTGTGGTGATGGAGGGAGATAGTCTCCTGCTTTAGAGGACTTTGATTAAATTTAGATAAAACAAGTAAATACCTAATTAATGTTTAATTAACCAATTAATGAGTGCCAATTACATTCAATCATTATCTCAAAAAAGTAAAATCTTTAAATAGATTTTTTTAAATAATTATTTTCCAAAAATTTTTGCGTTTTGTTTAATAGAAAATCTTATAAAGCTCCTCTGCTCTATAAGTATAGCCAGAGGTAGGAAAGAGTTCACCTCAAGCAACTTACAGCAATGAGGATCAGGCATAGGCCTTGAAAGCACTCTTAAAAATTAAAAATATTAAAATAAATGTTTGAACTGAGAAGGATTGACACAATTTTCAACTAATAAAGAAAACAGACACTGTTTCTCATTTATTTCATCCACCATTTATTGAGAAACTCCACCATTCAGCAATTATATAGAAGCAAAACTTGACTGTGTATTACGTGCCTTACTTTACAGTTAATTTTAAATAATCTACAAGTAACATTTTTACTTCATTTGAAGCAGGTCCAACACTGATTGAACAAATGTATTTTTATATTTTGTGAGCATCACACATAAAGAAAAGGCTCAACCATGTATTTTAGGCATTCCTTCATAATAACCTTTTCTGTTAAAGGTTATAATTTGTTTGGCTTGCAACCCAAAGTTCTGCTTAACTTTCAGAACATTTATAATAGAGCTAATTGTAAATTTTATATGGAAAAAATGATGAATTTATTAAAATTGGTGAAAAATTTTGAAAGCCTGAAAATTCACATGTATGTAGACAACAGAAGCAAAGCAGTTTTCAATAACTATGTCCAATTTTATCAATGGCTTTTTAGCATATTGGTAAATTAAAGAATTTTTACCTTGTTTTATATAAAGTAGGGAAAAACAAGGTAAAAATTCTTAAATTTACCAATATGCTAAAAAACCATTAATAAAATTGGGCACTGTTATTTTTTTAGCTAACCAAAAATTAACTTAGTAATATTAATTGTGGGGCAGTTGAGCTCCTTGGATTGTTAATAATTCGGTGTGATTTACTAATTAGTTGTGTAAATTGTTCACATCTTCTTAAGTTACAAAAAGACATAGTCATTTTAAAAACACAACTTTTTTTGAGTATTATAAAAATTTATTACCTTCCCAAGTATTTTTGCTGAGTGTGTATCAATTGGTGGACATCATTAATTCTTTCTTTGGACAAGAAGAAATACCTAAGCTTTTTTCAGTGCTTTTTTGTAATCAATTCGAAATATAGTTTATCACTTTATGGCTTTATGAATATTATACTATATTATGACTAAGTATCTAGCTGGTAATTTAAGGAAAAATAAATAATAGTAATAATTACTAGAAAATTTCAGTAGTAGTTAAATATTATAATTGGTGGATTAATAAAGAAATGCTTTTTTAAATTGTTAGTCTGTTCTTAAAATGTTTGCATTTTATTATATATGATTTTATCAACTTTAATGACAGGCTAATCTCATTATTATTCCTCCTCACACTGAGTGTTTCTTTTTCAAAAATTTTTATCTTATTTTGTTGTTTCTGTAGCATTATAAAATGGATTGGTGACTAAAATTACTTTTATTTTCCAATATTAGTATGGTTTATTAAAGAATTTTTGAAATTTGGAGGATTTTATCTGAGTTTGTTAAAAAAAGGAGAAATAAAAGGCCCTTTTTAGTATAAGAATTGTATTGCACTGTAGATATTTCAGTTAACAGTGTAAGCCATCATCAGAGCTTGTTTTGTTGGCAGAGGGAAAAACCTGGAGCCATTGAACAATAATCTGATCACTTCCTAATTATCACTACACAATCAACTAATTTTATTTTAGTCTACTGTTTTGAAACTAACTGCTTCATGTGGGGTATTGCAGTTGTTAGGAAAATTGGCTTTGACTTTATATAATTTATATAACTTAAAAAATATTACAACTTTGTTGGTATATTTATTAAACTTTGCTGTTCTTTTTCTTTCTGAAAAAACTTGTAGATCACCCAATATTCTATCTGCTAGTCATTGCTTTTGAAAATTTCTTTTACTATCAAATTAATTCCATTAATAGCTATTAATATTTATTAGCCATTTAGTATTTGAATAGAAAGCAAAATAGTTATTTACTATTTAGCTGTAATCTACATTTTATTATTATTTTTAAATAGTTTATTACTTATAATTTCTTAAAAGAATAAGGGAAACCAAAAGTTATAAATTTAACTAATTTGAAGGAATCTAATCTTATAAGTTTAAATCTACTGCTTCCCATAGTATAGCCATCATCAGGAAGTTCAGACACAGCAAAGGATGAAGATTTGGGATTTACTGCAAAAGAAAATTTCTCATTATCTAACAGATAATACTACATGTTTTTAGAAGTACCTCATCTTATATCAGCTCATATTGGGCCATTCCAGCTATTCTACGACCTCCAATAGTAGGATAACGACATCACAACAGTTTCCATGAATTTTCAACTATAATACCTACTCTACTGGAATTTTTATATTTTATAAATCATCTTACTAATAAATATTTTAAGTAAAGTTAACTGATGGTTTATAACTTATTAGTTTATAAACTAATGGTTTATAAACACCAAAAAACATGTAATATCATAATAATATAATATTAATTATGTAAAAATATATGATTGTAATTAACAAAATATGTATATTGGTGCTGAGTATATTAGAAAATTTTAGCAAGCATTCTTTTAAAATTCTTGTATTAAATTTTCAGTAATATTTCTATTATAAGTATGAGCTATAGGTAGGATCTTCCAAATTAAAGACCTTAACATTTTAGGCTCAAGATACTGAAATCTGTTTCATCACTTAATTTTTCTTTAACATGTTAGAAGTGGATAGTATTCTAGATGATATATATATAATATATCCAATTGATTGTTATATAATACATTTTTATGTAAAATAATTTGTTAAACTGTGAATTAAGAAAATTTATGTATAAGATCTCCCTATGTTTACCTAAGAATTTTGAATATATATAGATATTTTTTTTCTTTTGTAATTAAAAAAGTTTGTAATTGTCATCACATTCCAGTTTGGTTTAAAGTGGGTCCAGTTTTCATTATACTTCCAATTAAAACTTTTTAGTAGTTTCTAGTTATAATTTGCTTCTTTGTCTTTGGATAATGAATGTGTGGAATTCAGTTTTCAAGTGTGTTTTCATCTGCTTTTTCCTATTTTTAGGGTCAATAACACATAAAATATTCTTGAATGTTCATTACTCAAATATATGAGATATAGCATTAATGACCAAAGGTGGACACATCTTAGAAAATAAAAAATAAATATATATAAGAGATCATTTTACTGATGCAGCTTAATAATTAAAAAAATATTCATGGAATCAAATAAATATAATATATGTAAATCCTACTTCTCTGAAAAATTTATAGCTTACTAATGAACTATAAGTTCATCATACCTTCTATTCTCCATCTTCATTGGTTTCTGCAAACCATCCTCCGTTGGCGAGCGCTTTCGGACATTGTCCATCTTCTTGGCCGAATACATGTGGTCACTGTCACTGTCTGTATTCTGTCACCAGGGCAGTTGAATATAGCATTTTAATGAAAAAAAATATATTAAGGAAGAAATCTCTGAATGTAGCTACAATGGGTAAGTGCTTCCTTCACTTCATCTTCCCTCTCAGTCTAGACCAAACTTCCAACTAACACTTTACACTCATTATTAGTTTATGTTTTGAGTTCGGTCAAGGTAGATCCAAATGTGTATTTTTTAAATTATCTGCGAACGTTTAGGCTTATATTGTAAGTTATCTTCAGAGTTATCATGAAGGCAAGAGAAGACGTCATGTCACCAGGATCTCATATTCATGACTGAGAATCTCAGTCATGAACACATATGAATACACATTTTTTAAATTTTATTTTTTGGATATACCTAGACCAAATCCCAACGAAAAACATCTACTAATAATCTCTACAGTCAACAAACTCTCCAATTGGAAACTTTAGTTTCAATGAGCATCTACAAATCTCTTTTAACTTTTTCTTTCATCTGTAAAGGATATTTGTGGATCCCAAATTGATTTTCCTATAAATCTCTGTTTATAATAACAAAACAACAAAAGAAGAATTAATGTTATACTTTTATGGAACTTATGTATATGAAAATTGTTTGAAATATTTGCATTATATTGACCAATGCTAGAATAAATCATAATACTTAATGATATGTTTCATGCTAATTGCTTTGCTTTTTAATCCTCATACTTTAGCCAGACCATTGATTTTGGGAATCTTTTGTTTTACTTTAATGTATATCAATGATTTATTTATCCTTCAGGGATAAATAAATCCCTGGGGGGCCCCAGGTTTGACCACCCTTTTCTTTTAAAATTTAGAAACTTATTTCAATATTAAATTGAATTGTCTCTTGTGGCTTGATTGGTCAAATTAATATTAACTCTGCCACCATCTCTGATAATACCTGGGAAAGCTGCTCAGTATATTCTGAACCTCTGAGCTGCTGTTAACTCGACTTTTTTTTTGCAAAATATTCATTATATTTATCAATACTTGAATATATATTATTAAGGTCACAATAATAATAAGAAACATTACTATGAAGGTAATTTGTTTTACAGAAGTGAAACTCCTTATAAAAGCTGAGTAACCCAGATACTCTTGTTCAGTGAAGAAAATTATCTCTCATAAATTTTTTAAATTTGAATTCTAATTAATTTATCTCCTGGTTATTATAATTAGTTACCAAAGTAGTATTTATACTGAAGATTCCTCTGTAAAAAGAAACAATTTTTTATGAAAATATATTTTTAAGTTATGTTTGGCTTTTGTTTTTATTATATTTTATTAAATTTATTTATGTTATTTTTATATGTTGTATTAAAAATAAATCAATTTTTTATTTGTACAATTCTCTTTTAACTCCAATTTTTTTTTCTTTGAAAACCTACCTCCTATTTATCTCATTATCTGATAAATATTTCTAGGTTTTAATTTCAAAGACAATTCATTTTTAAAGAATGGTAATCTTTGATAAAAAGAATATTGCAGTTATGTTATATCCAATTAATAAATATTGAGGTCATGCTGCACCACAAGAGGTCATGCTTTAAATTTGCTGTAAAAGATACTAGGTATTTTCTTAGAGCTTTTAAAATTACTACAAAACTGTTAATATTGTGTAGGCCTTAAATATTGGAAGGTTTGGTAGTTGTTTCATTTGTTTAAAATAATTCAAAAATGTTATATTTTGCTGATAATATCAGGTCTCTCTAGTTTATATTAGCTCTGCAAGAGGATGACATACTTGCTAAGAGCATTATAATCTCAGGAAAGTATCCCAAAAACAGATGCATCCATTAATTAAAATATTTGATGTTAGTATTTAACAAATGACTTTCATTTAGTAAGACCCTGAAGAATATTCTAGAGGCATTGGTTAAATGGTAGAGTGCTTTTTTCCCCTGCCTGCTACTGGAGTGATCTAAAAGAAATTGCCTGTCCTTGAAAAGTTTTTCATTCCTAATGAGCTTGTATCAAATAATGCTGTTGTGGTTAAAGATCTGAAATACATGGGCATAGCTGTCTCGAAATTATAATTTTTCTATAATTTGAACCCCCTTAGTGTCATCTGATCATGTTCATGTTTTATTAGGTACTTATATGGTCAAGCTCAAATTACTTTTCAGCAATGATAAAAATCACTTCTGTGCACTATGGTTACAGATTATTATTCATTTTTAAACCCAAAGTTATTTCATTTGCTTAGGCTCCCACTCTCTCCAATAGAATTCAGATATTAATATAACATTGGTGGTACATCAAAAACTAAGAGAAAAAAAGGTGTGAAGTTCAATACATAGATGTAACAGTATGGACCATAGAGTAATTTTAAACCTTAGGGTTAGCTTTTGCAATCATAATAAATTAGACACTTTTTCTTTTTTTATTAACCTGAATCTAATATTCCAAGAAATATAATTCAGGTATTTTCGAGTTAAACTATGTAATGTAAATGGCTGACAGACTTTTTTGAATTTTATTTTTGGATTCTTGTTCCTTTGAAATGGAAACCATCAAACTTTGGGGGGGGGGGGTGTGATCTTGATTCTTTACATTGACTAAAATAGTTTATTTAAGAAAATAAACTAAAAATGTATTGCCACCATATGCCGATAATGAAATTTGGAAAATAGCTGAACTAGTTTCAATGAAATTAGAGATTAAGGTTCTATCTGTTCTGACAAATTACATAGTATTTGACCTTCATTCATTAACTTTTAGGGGTTAAAACATGTAAACTTTTTTACCATTCAAATAGTTTCACTTATCAACCTGGCATTGGTACATTTTTTGTTAAATGAATTGGGTTTTATATTTTTCAAATTAGTTTTTATCATGTCCCCAATAATTATATTGCTAATTGATGGTTTTGTAAGAGAAATTGAGTAAAGAAATATAATTGCTGTTTATTGTATTTTATTTGGTTCATAACTAATCTATTATTGTAGAATACTTGTAATTAATCATACAATTTTTAAACCTTAAAAAAATTATAACAAAAACTATTGAATTGATTTCAGTATTAAATTAAAAATATTATTCTATCATAGTTTTCTCCAAAATTGTCATATGAGTTTCCTTTCTTACCATACCGAATTGCTTTAGAGATTTGAAAAATTAGATTTTTGAAACTTTTTATAAGTTTCATTTACTACAGTAATCTTTTACAGAAAAAAAAAAATTTTTTAGGATAAAATAGCCATAATTTTCTACATTAAAAAATTTATCTGTAAAATAAAGATTTCATAGGTATTTGGTAAGTATTCATCTACTATTAGATAATAGTGGGTAATAGAGAATCCTATCTGTAGATAAGGTCAGCCCATGTTTGGAGTTACGTTTGAGGTAAAACTAAACAGTAAATTGCAATGAATGGAATTTTTTTTTAGATCACTAAGAAGACACATCATTTAATCCATGCAGAATTCCTTTGCCCCAGCAATTCTGTAAGGGATGATTACTCTGAATATATATATATA
>KZ807997.1:111841-131212 GCA_000696205.2 Oncopeltus fasciatus
AAAAATATGTAATTTAATTTTATATACTGATATAATTATACATATATGTACATATGAGAATATGTGCAGGCGTATGTGCATGTGCATGTTCATGTGTGTGTGTGTAAGTATATATTTTCAGCTCTGTTGAGTTTTAAAAAAGATATATCTTTATTTACATCCAAATTTAAAAATACAATTATTTATACTTGTTAACTATAGTTATAACAAAGGTATAATCCCAACATAAGAGCAAATTCTAGGAGAAGTGACTAGAATGACTTATACTGGATAAATACAAGGAGGAGAGGTTTGTTTGGTTGGAGCTAGGATCTAAAAAGAGTAGGGACTGTCTATGATCTATTTGATATCAGCTTATGCTAAAAAAAAAAANTATATATATATATAAAACCTAACTTTAGAGTTGAACTTGAAAAATTCTAAATTTAGATTTGAACTTGAAAAGTCCTTAAATAATAATTCATAGCCATTAATTTAGTTATTGTCAATCTACTACTAAAATAAATATGATACATATTTATCCTCAATAGATAATTTTCATAAATTTAAAAAAAATAGAGAAATTTACAATTTAAAATTAATTTCTCTTGTAATTTTGTGTTTGCAAAACCCCATCTGTTTAAAAAATACCACACATTTACATAAAACCATCATTCATTGATCAAACTTATGGGATTAATTAGAATTTGAAAATCATGACCTTCAGATAGACGTGATAGAGATCGGATGAGAATTACTAAAAAGAAAAATGAAACTTTGAATTCTCAGCCCTTTCGTCATGAAGGGCAAACCAAGGGTGTTATTTGTAACTCTTTCAAAGTTATAACTATTTTAAGATTTTAAGCTCTTTAGCATTTTTTGATCATGCTCATATTTAATTAGGAACATACGTCACCTGTCACTTTAAAAATAAATATAAAAATTTATGAATTAAAATGTAATTTGTTATTAATTACTAAATGATTAAAAATAACTGAAAAAAAAATTAAAGAGTTTGTCCCTAATCTAGATTAATCCTCTAGTTTTATTGTATTCCTAAGAAGCCTGAAAAACAATAACAGAAGCCTGAAAACAAGTAGTTCATAGAAAAATATTAAACATAATTTAAGGCTCATTGTGGGAGTTACCCATCACTTCAACATTGGTTTCATTACCTATTTAAGAGAGGGGAAGCAAGACAATGATTTGGAGAGGAAGGAAATAAAAAGTAAAATAAAAATAATTTAAAAATAGTTTTAATGATAAATTTTTGTTTTATTTTCATTGAAAACAATCTAAAAATATAAAACAAAAGCTCTCTTTAATTAGATGTTTAGCTGTCCTAGACTCATAGTTTCAGAAAATCAGGTAAAAATAAATATGTCTGTCTTACTTTTTTTTTTATAAAAATGGCTGAACCAATTTTCAGATTTGAGATTTAGGTTCCACCTGAACTGGAATAGTGACTAATTTTATATTAGCTTGATTAAGATCATTAATTTGACTAAAGAAAGGCAAAATGTTGAAAGTTTGAGATGCCTATAATACCTTTTTTTTTTAAATCTATAGTTAAATGCAATTTGTTTATTCCTAAATGTGTTAGTTTTTTTAAACATATATTCATTAGATAAACCTCAAATAAATGAAACATCAGATACTATTTTGATAGGTAGCCAAACAACTAAGTTATTTTGATGAAGTGAGAACACAAAGCAGTCACCTAACATCAATTCATCTCAACTATTGGTGCCAAACGTATTATAGTAATTATAGATTTTGCTATACAAAATCTGGCATGGAGAGTCCCCCACCAGACAATCTCGAGAAAAAAAATGCAGGTGAGAGGATAAATCAGAGAGTATAAGCAGATCAACATATTTTTTGGTAGCGATCTAGAATTTATATGAGATTGTTATGTTTTCCAGTGTTATAATAGAAGCAAAACTAGTAGATGATTTGGCTACCTATATTAGACCCATAATATCACAATAAAACTTCATAAAATGATCTAGTTGAGGTGATTTCAGAAATAAAATACTTAGAGCCTCAATATAGGACATTTATAAACAGTTTTAATATTTTTTACAACTTTAAATTGAGGAAGGATTCCTAAGAGTTAAAAGAGGGTTTTTTCTTTAGTGAATTTATAATTTAAAAAATATAATTAGCATCCAGTACTCATTTAACTATAAAACTTTTTCCTTAAATATTAATCAAATTAAACCAGATAAACGGAGGTTTTATATCCCTGCTTATAACATTTAGAAATATATAATTTAAATTTTAAAAAAACAGAAAAAAATCAAATAGGGTAATCTATTAGTTTAAGTAAAATTGTTATGACTGTCATTTAAAAAAACTTTATTTAGTTCCAAATTTAAGGATTTAAGCAGTCCTTACTGGAACAGAGACAAATCTAGGTAATGCCCTTAAAAGATTGAACAATTAAAAAACAAATATGCATTTTTTTTTTAAAGTAACTTATTTCCTACTATCTTCACAAATAACAAAAGGCTATTTAAAGTATCCATTAAGTTTTATAATGCAAATTACGTACCAATAGCAAATACTTTAAGAGCTTTAACACTTCCAGCATATGCTCCAGACAAGGATATTAAAGATTTTATATATTTATCTTTCCAGGCTTGACTTTGTCTATGCAAAAATATAATAGAGAGTGGACCACCCATACTGTGAGCAATTAAAACAACCTTACTATTCCCATTATTTTTATAAGTTGTTTCAATCAAAGTAGTCAGATTTTTAAAAAACTCTCCTAATTCACCTAAAAAAAATACAATTGGATAGGATTATAAATTGAACTATATTATTTCCAAAAAAGATTAATAATAATTTGCCGTTGTTGATTGGTCCAAGCAAATACAGTATACTTAATATTAAAGGACAGAATATTTACAGAATAACATAACATTAGAAATAAAATTGTCTGAAATTATACATAAAATTGTGTTTACTATTAAAATGAAAAATAATAAAAATTCTTATCAGAACTTTTACACCGAATAGTGTTGAGGTCTGCCCACCTAAATCTTGTTTCATTAAGGTATTGTGGTATGCACAAAATATTTCTCTAGGCTACAGAAAATAAAGAAATGAATTAGCATCCAACTTAACACATGCTACTCTGGCTATAATAAGGTCAGCTGGAAGCCAAACCATAAGGCTATTAAATAATACAAGTTCTACATGTGAAAGACCTCTCTTTTGTTCAAAATTAACAGACATGAATATTTCACTTAATTAATTCTCTCTTCTGACCTAAGCCAGAAACTTCAAAAGATAATAAATATTATCTCAGATAACTATCACTAAAGCTCTGGTTAAAAAAAAATACTTTTATACTGAATAATAACCAACCACAAAGTTATGATCCTCACACCACTTAAACCCCAGTAGCTCTAAGGATGACTCTCCATAAGGGTTTATGCAACATTAAGAATATTTAGAACAAGCATTAAGAACATTAAAAGAGGGTGGAAGCCAGTCAACTCCATTCAATTCCAGGTTTACAGTTATATTTAATCACACTTGAGGTACCGAGTAAGCCTGTGGGCTCCTATTGGACCTTTTTTGCTTAATAGACAACTAATGCTCTGTATACGTTGAGATCTAATAGTTCATTTTTCTAAAACTGTGATCATTTCCTTATTCTTTGCAAAAAGTAATAGTGGAATAGATCTAAAGAAATGTAGCTTTTCTCTATACACAGGTTGTTCATTTTCTACTTTTCAATTTTTGTCATTGATACAAGGGATCCAAATTGTAAAAATGCAATATCCTTAGTAATAATTGAGTTAACACATTTTTATAGAACAGAGTATTGCAATATTTTAACATTTAACACTGGAAAATTTTTATGAAAAACATATATTAAGAAAACCTCTAATAGTGCAACTTTAATGGTTAGGCAGACCCTTCTCCACTTCCTATAAAACTTTAGGAACTAAATTTGGTATTTGAGCTCCTTTATTAAAAGAAAACATGGCTTTTCACGGAGTTTGTTAATTGCTGAACCAGGGGCAAGGCATGGGAAGTTTAAAAAAAAAGACCAAATTGAGAGAACTATATCTTTGTTTTATTAATATTAGGGGAGAAAAAACCACACTATAAAAGATTTTGCATTAATTTTTTATCATAAGCGTAGAAGTTATGAGATGTACTAAATAGCCTCAAAATATCATATGGTGTAGTTAATTGAAGTAAGATATTTTAATTAAAGTAAGATATAGTGTAGTTAAAACAACCCTATATTGAAGTAAGGTATAGTGTGTGATGTCCAAGAACTAAGGCAGATTAATTTAAGGGATGTATGATGAAAAAAAAATTAAAATTTATGCTACTCATCGGTTAAATGGAGGCCACTCATTTAGTCATTTATTAATAAAATTAAAAATAGATTCATTAATTTCTATTAGTTAAGAAATATTTTAATAATAATTTATTTCATAGTTATGAAAATTATTACTAAGCTTCATAAGTAACTAAGCAACTCACTTGGTCCTTTTCTAAAATCAAAGGGTGCTCCATGGAGATTGATTCCACCAGTGTATCCAAGACTAACTAGAGCCTGGCCAATAAGTTTGAAATAATCCCCAGTAATAGCTAGTCTGCTGGGATCCAAGTATTCGACTTTGGTTGGGTCTCCAAAACCAGGTACACGAGTCTCAACTCCAGGTTGGTTGAATGTTTTCTTTGTATCAGTATCATAATTCAATTTTATATTGTCAACCTAGACATTAATAAAAAATAAATTAAATAGTGATTAACAAGAAGGTGACTTTAAAAAAAGATAAAGACATTTACCCAGCAATCAATAATATAAGGTAAGAGCATTTGGACATCAAGCCAAATTATAAAGAAATCTTTGGTTGTCTTATCACAATAATAGTGAACAGTAGAGGTTTTATTTAATTTAGCCTCCAATTGGCTGCCACCATCTCCTGGCACTAAAATAAAGGGACATAAGATGAGCATAAATTTTATTTATGCAATAAATTAATAATATTGTTAATACTAAAAAATATTACCAAAAATAACAGGTGGTAATTTATCCAAATTAGATTTTATTGATTTAGTTAATAGTAGCACTAAGAAAACAATCAAAAGTAATATTTCACTGAAGAACTTCATAATTAAAAAAATAATCAACTAATTCTCACAGCCAGTCAACAAATACTGATCACAGACAATGCTCCACAGAAAAACACTCATGGGTAACTATTTAAAAGAACTGGTGATAACATATTTATCACTGATAAGAGATCGGATGATTGTTAAATAACACATCGTAATTGAAAATTCCAAAGATAATAATTCACGTCATCAAATAGTATTAATAAACAATTTTTATAACAGATCGCTATCTAAAATATATTCTTGTGAGAATAATATTTTAGATTAATACAAAATTTGAAAACAGAAGGGAGAATACTTTGCATAATCGATTTTAGTAAACATAGAATAGATACGCACCATGTTTGTCACTAATTTTCATTAACAATTTTGGTATTTTTATTAATAGTTAAATCAATTTTCCCTAATTAAAATCATAATCCTTTTGTGAATTATATAAGTTCATACTTTTATTGTGCATTCTAGTTTTAGTGTGTGAAGAAACCTTATAAACAGACAACCTAACAGAATTATTAGGAATTATGGCGGACGTCAAATCAGATATTAAAAGTGATGATGCTGCAAATTTTGCTGGTCCTAACTGCAGCGATCCTAAAAACTTACAAGAATTAACTCAATATGTAAGTGTCTTCCAATGCATTAATATTTTCTCTTATAATAATAGTTATTATATTATAATAGTTTTAGTTCGGCTATAACAACCCTTTGTCAAAACAAAAATGTTTGTTTACTATTTTTTTCTTGTAGTTCTCTGCTCTAATTAAGGAATTAGTGTACTTTAGCATATATAAATATGTTTGGGAGTTGAAGATTTTTCAGTTATCTTTAACCCTTTTAATGTATATTACAGTGACAAAAAATTTAGACCCACATTATTTTGGCGGACTGTTTTTTTGTTTTTTTTTTGCTGATGGCATATATGTGTGTGTGTGTATATATATATATATATATAAAACCACTTTTCAAACCTGGAATAGATTCTATCATTGGGACTGACCAATAAAAATATAAATATGATAACTGATTGTAAATCATTGTTGGCATGATAACAAATAGACAATGCCACTATCCAATAATCAAAGGGATAAAGAGAATTTTACATAACTTACCAACAATAGGAAACAACCGGGTTTGTTTTGCTTGGATAACAGGGCATTCAGGGTTTACATGAGAATGAATTACTGACAGCAGCGAAGTCTGCATCCAGAGATCAATTTAACATAAACAGGCGCCAATCAATGGCAATTTAGTTGATAAAACTCACAAATGAAGACATTTATATTTAACATACTATTAAAAATGGAACACATGGACAAACTTCTACCTGACTCAATCCATTACAGGACATGGGACAGTTAATAGTTATGTTTATAGATTTGAAATTAATGACTCTCCATATTGTCCTTGTGACTAAACATAGAAACACACATACCAATACTTAACACTAGGTTTACGGAGATTTTTTATATACTATCTCTACGGCACGTGTCAATTTGACGCATGACCGAAACATATTTGTAAAGAAAAAACAATCCCTAATAAAGCAATATAATTATACACAATAAGTAAAAAATAAAAATATAAGATATACATTTATAGAAAATTTTTATTATTCAATAATTTTTGCGGCTTTTTTGGCATATATTGTGTAAATTTGCAACGGGCTTTAGTAGGGAACAGTTGCTCGTCAATTGAAATATTTTCGTGAGGTTTATAACAGCATTGACTATTGTGTATAAATTGATTCCATATTTCGGATATCATTGCGAATTTATCAGTACATAAACGCTTAGATCGTTCCGTTTTTTTATCAAATCGGATAAATCGAAGAATTTGCATGAATTCATCTCTGGGCATTGTATTAGAAAAAAAAGCGGGTCCCCATTCCTTGGACCATAAATAAAAAGCATTTAGCGAATTTGCTTCATAAGCTCCCCGAGCGTACAAAATTCCAATAAACGAAAGTAACTTTGTAGTTGAAATGTTCCAATCTGTTTTCAAAACACGACGTGCTTCTTCTTCGGTACAAAATTTTATATGTTCTATCATGTTTTTGGTTATAATCAAATGAAAGGCACTGCTTATGTTACCTTCCATCACATTCCGTTTAGCGTATCCAGTAGGCCCAGCTATTAATCTTTGAAGATTTTGTGGACAGGTGATCGGCCACTTGAACCGCCCATTTTCAACTTTGTCCAAATTGTTCCATCGACCGCTATTTCTGTTTCACAGAATGCATCCAAATTTTGGGACAATATTGGAATAGTTGTCTCATTCTCAGACTCAGAATCGGATAGTATACGCATCCTTTTTCTGCGAAGACCTAAATTCTGTTGATTTTCTTTTTCACTGTCTGAGGATTTGCCAGCTTGCATACTTTCATCAGATTCCAAATTCTGAATTTCATCCTTGTTTTGAATCATTTCATTTTCATCCTCTTCAGAACCAGAAAATTCCTCACTAACACTGACCATGTTTTTCAATATTTTATCTCCTCTTCTAGGCATATTTAGATTAGATGATATGATAAAGAAGGGCTTTTTGTCTAAATATAATAAAATTGAATTTCACAATAATATCACTAATCCAATAAATACTCTAGTATTTTATTTTTCAATACTCGAACTATTCCCAACTAAACTTTGAAAATGTCTTTGCACATTGACTGCAGTTCACACTCTACGTAACTGTTACTTATCGGACTTATTTCCTTTGAGATAACGGGATCAAGCTATTGCCTGAGCACTCATATTTATGTAGGAATTCTCGTTTCTCAGCAAAAAAAAATGCGGCGCGAATGAGATTTGAACTTTTTACATTTACATTACGATGGCGTCAAATTGACGATGAGATAGGTATACCACATAGAGAATTTCAATATTTTAAAACTTTTGAAGAAAATAGGCTTCAATATATATTTTCCACGTTAAACTGATAAAAGACAGCACAAGAGATAAAATAAAAATGAGAAGGTTTTCTGTAATTTTACTTAAAAAAATCGAAATGCGTCAAAATGACGCGTCCAGTAAACCTAGTGTTAATATACAATTGTACCAATACTTACTGACTAAAGAACAGTACTAAAAAATAAATCATTATTGAATTACGGAAAATGACCGGTAGAAACGGATTTATTGATGGATAAACTACTGCCAGAATTTAAAAACTTTCCTAAGGTCACATTTGAAAAATTAATCTTAAAAATAAAAGATACTCATTTAAAAGAAAGGAAGTTTATTGGGTTTATAATGCAAAGATATCAATTTACATATTTTACATAAGTTTTCATATTCTTATTTATATTTTTTTCTCTATCATAATTTTTATTTTCTTATATATATGTAAGATATGAGTACATTGAATACTTATTTGTATGAAATGTACTGAATAAATTCCCTTACTGCAGGGTTACTGTCAAAAAATATATTTAGCAACCAAGAACAGATGGGATAGAGTGCAGTGCTCACACAAAAAGAAAAAATCACTAGGACCAAAATTTTCGGGGTTCTCTCGCCATTTTCTGGTGAGAAGTGAAGCGATACTAGACCTTGGGTATTGTGTGTGACAGTCTTCACTTCTCACCGACAAAGGGCAAGAGATCCCTGAAAAATTTGCTCCTTGTGATTTTTTTCTTTTTGTGTGTGCGCAGTGCAGAATTTTTGATATTGCGATTCATATGTAAAGTTTTGAGAAAATTCCTTGGATTTGAATGTTATCACATTGAAATATAAACTATGGGGATACTGAAACTGTTTTAATTTTCTGGCTAAATAACGAAAGGTCAATCCTTGACCCAATAACATTTAATTACCAGATCTAATAAATTTGTGTTCACCAAACTTCTTCATTTTAACATATATAAATTTTACACAAGTAATATTTCTTCATGACTGGCGTATATAGTACAAGGAAATAAAATAAAAATTTCCATTCTTTTTCAAGTTTATTCATTACATTGAGGAATTTTTATCCGTATCGGCTTACCAGTATACGTGATGATTGGACAATCAACTGAAGTAATGAAAAAAAAAAACTTGATACTCTGGTATCAGGCTTTGTAATATAATCATATAGTAAATATATATTTAGATATCATTATTTATTTACAATTGAAGGGGAAGACCATTCCTCAAAGTGATAAAATTCCGTATTTCATCCGATTAGATCTTTATCGATTTCGAATTACCCCCTCTAGGCTGTGCCACCTCTAGGGCGTGGGCGGGAAGACCGGATCCTAATCGGCGGGGATGGAGTGGGGGAGGTCTCGAGAACTATAAATCCAGGTTTCCCAGGCGTACACACACACACACACACAAAAGAGGAAAACAAGCCACTAGGGGGCGCTGCAGCCGTGCCAGCTCTGTCTACCCTGGACTTGTGTTTTGTTTTTTCCAGAGGAGGCAATAGGTCTGTGTGGGTATATCCGTATGTTAGGTGCTTTCCGCGTGTGCATGTGTTCCCCCCCGAAGAGAAAGAGGTAGAGTGGATGCCAGGATTTGTAAAGAAATAAAGAGCAGGGGAGGGAGATCTCAACCCCAACCCTTCCATGTCCCCCACCCCTTTTGTGTTCCTTCCTCTCAATTTTACTTTGACGGATAGTAGCGTTCTCTCTCTATCGCCCTCTTTTTACCCGATTGAGGCTGACAAATTGGCCATTTCAATTGACACATGATATTTCATGTGTAGATCTACTAGTTATGTACTGTCAGTCCTAGTTTTACAGCAGTCTTTATAGTAAACAAAATGTTTTGTTACATATAGTATATCCATTTAAAGCAGTAAGTGCACGAAAATAATGTAAGATATATGAATCTATTTCTTTATCTATTCGCAGTGTAATATGGAAAGTATGTCAGACATTTGCCAATGTTATGTGAGAAAAAAAATGGCTTTTTTTTTTTTTTTTTACAATATTAAGTATACATATAAAAAGCAAGGTAATCTAGTAGTTATGGTATTGGACTCCTGAGCGAAAAGTGCCAGGTTCAATGCTAACAGTGACCAGTTGGTATTTATTTCAGTAATTCTGTATGTAATGGCACAGAGGATTTCTGGTGTGCTCCTAGGGCACAACCAGCCCTAATTGGGTATCATACTTTATTGTGTACTTACCACAAGCCTTCTCTAGTAGGTCGTAAAAAAAAAAACATGCCCCTTACATGTATTTCTCCCCTGAACCTACATGGCTTGTTACGAGACTTATATACTCGTAATATAATGTTTACTCATATTACGTTTATTTAATGTTAAATTATTGATATCCTTGTTACTTGAAAGAGATAAATGTATATTAAGGGTCTTAAATATATGTTTCCAATGAACTCTCAGTGTCAGTTATGTNTGATAGAGATACTCTACTACTGTTATTTATTAATAATATATTATTTTTCCCTACACAATTAATAATAAATAAAAATCCATAGGAATAATGATCTTTCTGTATTATTTTACTTTGCAATCATCTCAAGGCAATAAATATTGCAATTCATATTAAATTTATTATATGATTTGTATGTAAAGGCAGACATTTATTCTTAAAGTAATGGCTATATTATTTGAATTTTATTGATTTCACTGCAATTATGGAGTCATTTTAAATTAAATAGTAGATTTAACATTTCTAGAAGCATATACCTTCTACATCTGTGGTGAATTTTTGTTTCATATTGCATCTGTTTTACACTTGATACCTATAACTTTTCCTTTCCAAAAAAAAAATAATTTCTCAATCTTTCAACAAATAAGATGTGTGTATTTATTTTCCTTAATTCTAGAGCACTAGATGACATGGGAAATCGAATAGATGATCTTGAAAAGAATATTTCGGACCTCATGACTCAAGCTGGAGTTGATGGCCCTGACAAATAAATATTCAACATTTATCCTTTTATTTAATGGAATAGATTCATAATCTATTTCTACCACGATGAAAAAAATCTTGCTATGCACAATTCAAAAAGCTTTTACTCAGCTGGCTTACTACAAGTCATTTTTTTTTATTTAATAGATTAATGATAATTTTACAGTTATAGTACAATTGTTTTACTGTCTAAATATGGTTATATTGTTAGTAATTTATGTTTAAGTCATCTCTTTTGTAATATAATTGTTTTTCTTGCCAGCATGTATTTATTTTCTATCCTATTAACAGTTCATTTATTCTATAATTAGTTTTGATTGCTGCAGTTAACCCTTGTTGAGAGGCTCTGCACTAGATTAATAACACGTAGAAGAAGAGCTTGTTATTAATATTTAATTTTTTTTTTCTAATTTACTATTGTTGAAATATTTCAACAGTAGTGTTATAAATCATGTGATCTCTCATTTGATTTATGAAAGGTTTAATAAAGTCATAGGACAAGAGAGCCAACATTACAAGTATTTCATTAGTGAATCATTTCAGTTCTGATCATAGTAATTAAGATTTTTGTATTCACATCAACATCATAATTAAGATTTTTGTATCGATCCCTTGGGGTCGATGTTAGGATGAATAAATGAAGCTCACAGAATGGTTATCAAGAGCTAGGTTACTTACTATGAACAATTTGTCACAATCCAAATTGGAAGAAAATTTAACTATGAATTCATGAATGTTTAACCCTTCAAGAATATTATAAATAATGTTTTGATAGTGATAGATATAACTATATAGTTTGTGCGTAGTATAACTTAACATTTATCTTGTTTTTCAGTAGCCATTAATCTTAATAACAAGTTTAAATTCTTCCTCAGTCATTTATTTATTATTTGTCGTCATCAAGATTGGACTGTGACATGTCTTATAGTAGTAATAAATGGTTATTTATTTGTTGTAAATCATTAGCCCTATCTTTAAGCAGACTTATAAATTTCAAGTTTATCAACAAAGCTCTTTTGTGCAGGATCTAAGGGAATGGGTTGCTTAAGTTTTTACTAATATCATTCCATATGTTGAATTTGTTTTTGTCTCTAAATTATCTAACCTGAGGTATAATGACATTCTTATTAGAAGAATTTTCTAGGCACAAATGTTTAAAGTATTATTCTAAGATGATTTTAGTTGGGGTTCGGTCAACCCTTCACCTTGACCGAACCCCAACTAAAATCATCTTAGGATTAAATATTTAGTTACCGTCTGAAGCCTATATGGTCACATAAAGCATTCCATCTCCCATAGACACAATAATAGTAATTGATTAATGCTATTTCTTAAGTGTGTATTACAGTGAAAAGGGGGAGAGAAGATTCTACATAGTCACACTTTATTGAATAGATCCACAACTTATATTTAAACTATAATTAATATTTATTGAATCATTTAATAATATCTTAAACAAATTTAAAAAAATTTCCAGTCAAATTTAAGCTACTGTGAAGCTCTTCTGCAGTGGTCATGTGAATTTTCCTCACTTTCAGAAATCTCTGATGTACTCTCATAGCTTGAATATTCAATCTCTTCTTCTTCATATTCAGATTTTTGAGACTGAAAATAAATTAAATAATAATAACGATATTAATGTTACTATATTTCGGATGGCTTGCTGCTCAGTTACTTTTGAATTGATTCAGTTTGCCTCCAGTTTCATATTACTTAAGTTATATCAATCGAAATGCGCTACCGACAACAAATGATCAATTTGAGTCACGCATTGATCGAAAAACGCCCAGAATGGGCTCACAGGCACGCCAAAGTCATTCTTCAGCATGATAACGCTCCGGCACATTCAGCCAGATTGACTAAGGAAACGATTTCTTCGCTTGGTTGGGAACTCCTACCCCACCCGCCGTATTCACCTGACCTGGCGCCTTCTGATTATCACCTCTTCTCATCGATGGGACACTCATTGGCGGAGCAACACTTCAGCAATTTCGAAAACGTACGAAAATGGCTCGATGAATGGATTTCAAATAAAGATGAAGCATTCTTTTGGAATGGTATCCATATATTGCCCGAGAGATGGACAAAATGTGTAGAAAGCGAGGGCCAGTACTTTGAAAAAAATATATTATACTTTTTTTTAAATTACTGTGTATATATTTTAAGAAATAAACGACATTTTAAACTTGCATACCTGGTAGAAGTCCATCAGGCAGCAGCTGAATATACTAAACAGATTATTAATGTTTCATTAAATACAACCTTAAACAAAAGGGGGTGTCTAATTTAATCCTAAAATCCATAAAGAAATTTAAGTTTGCTGAAGCTGCTGCCACTATTCAGATCCAGGCGAGGGAGGTGTATATGATAGACGTGGGGGTCAACCTTCCGAGTTCATTCTTAAATTTCTTCTTCTTTGTTTGCCTTTTTTTAAAAATCTTACAGTACATAAATTATAAATTATATTTTAGTTACTTAGTTGTTGTTTTTTTTTTATAATACTAATAATAACAATTTAATAGAAAATTAATTTATCTTATATCCTCATCCAATTTCAATAATTATTCATTATTCAGCAATTACATATCTATTGAATAATTCAGAAAAATATGACCAAATAACAAATAGTGCATTTCTTTTTGTTAAATTATGGGTTCTGTCCGAAACACTAAATTATGTTTAAACAGATTTCCCTTAGAGAAATTAAGCTATTCACATTGTTACCATGATGCGACTTATAATAAATTTCAATTGATCTTGCTCTGTATAAGATGGGTAGATTTCTTGTACTCAGTAAGGATCAATGTCTCTGAAAAATATTATTATTAAGGGGCGTCAATTCAGTAAAATTCATTGGATCAGCAATGTCTATCTGCCAAAAGCAGTAAAGCCTCTTCCTCGATGATGTATGACAGATCAAGTGATTGGGGGTTCTATAATATCACATTTCGTAATTTTGCCTTTAGAAGATATCTTACCAAAAATGAAGATTAAACTAAAATTAACTTTAAATATTAAATTATAATCTTAATTTACTCTTCTAACTTCACTGTATATATTATACGGGTAATATATAATGTATTACTACTAAAATTATTTTTGCCCCATCCTATGCCTTACCTCTTAGATTGGTTCTCTGTTAAGATTGAATCTGAACTTTCTTCATCCCGGCCGATTATGGTCTTTAAGTATTTGGGGTTCATTTTTAGCTTCATTTCGTTACATCACTTGTAAATCAGACTCATATACATTCTCAGATATTCTTAAAGCCGACTATGCTGAGACAAACTTAAATCTATTCATGCAAACACAGTAACTTCAACACTCCTGCCAGTATAACCACCAGTTTAAATCCTGGTAATAGCTGTTTAAGGTATAAAGCAAAGCACAAAAGTCACATTCACACTCGGATCACCCATATTCCTCAATAAAACACTGATAACCAAACAGATCAGGTTAAGTACTTCAGTGATACTCTTGATAGAAGGCTGGCATGGAAGACACACACACATACAGTTAACAAATCACACAAAACAATAGGCTCAAATTATTTTCATACTTACTCAACTAAGTCTTCACCATAAACCAGGCGCAAATTAAATATTTAGAAGGAGAGTTTGTTGACCGTAGATATTATTCTAAGATGATTTTAGTTGGGGTTCGGTCGAGGTAGATCCAAAAAAACACAAATTAAAAAAATGTATTTTTTTAATAAAGGATTATCTGCCAACGTTTCGGCTTACATTGTAAGCTATCTTCAGGGCTATCATGAAGATGAGAGAGGGCATCCTGTCCCTAAGTTCACATTTCCATGACTGAAAATGGAAATGAAAATTTTCCTTTATTAAAAAAATACATTTTTGTTTTTTTAATTTGTGTTTTTTTGGGTCTACCTCGACCGAACCCCAACTAAAATCATCTTAGGATTAAATATTTAGTTACCGTCTGAAGCCTATATGGTCACATAAAGCATTCCATCTCCCATAGACACAATAATAGTAATTGATTAATGCTATTTCTTAAGTGTGTATTACAGTGAAAAGGGGGAGAGAAGATTCTACATAGTCACACTTTATTGAATAGATCCACAACTTATATTTAAACTATAATTAATATTTATTGAATCATTTAATAATATCTTAAACAAATTTAAAAAAATTTCCAGTCAAATTTAAGCTACTGTGAAGCTCTTCTGCAGTGGTCATGTGAATTTTCCTCACTTTCAGAAATCTCTGATGTACTCTCATAGCTTGAATATTCAATCTCTTCTTCTTCATATTCAGATTTTTGAGACTGAAAATAAATTAAATAATAATAACGATATTAATGTTACTATATTTCGGATGGCTTGCTGCTCAGTTACTTTTGAATTGATTCAGTTTGCCTCCAGTTTCATATTACTTAAGTTATATTCATAATCTGTTTTAGCTTAAAATCCCTTGCATTTAATGACACTTGTAACTAATTAGTAAAAGTTTAGACCATTGGTCTCTAGAACATACTTCACAAAAAGTATAGATTAAACTAAAATTAACATTAAATATTAAATGATAATCTTAATTTACTCTTAACTTAAAAGACCATTGGTCTCTTGAAGCCAAGATGATATTAAAGATTATTTTATTTAGTATACCCCAAGATAGTCAAAAAAATATGAAACCTGAGTGTCTTCAAAGAAGTAGAAAAATGCAGAATGACATTGGAGAGACTATCACTGTTCAGGTAGTTTAGTTGTTCAGTAATGTAAGCATTCTAAAATAAAAGTAATTTTAAAGGGTTATTATTATTTCTACCACCAATGAATATAGAACTCTCATACCTTATATTCTCCGTCTTCATTGGTTTCTGTATATCATCTCCCGTTGGCGAGCGCTTTCGGACACTGTCCATCTTCTGGCCGAATACATACGTTCACTGTCACGGTCCGTATTCAACTGTGTGTTGAATACGGACCGTGACAGTGAACGTATGTATTCGGCCAGAAGATGGACAGTGTCCGAAAGCGCTCGCCAACGGGAGATGATATACAGAAACCAATGAAGACGGAGAATATAAGGTATGAGAGTTAAAAGTAATTTTTTTAAGTGATTCTCAGCAATTTTTTCAAAAATATACAGTTGAAGCTTTAGCTTATACCAGAAAGATTTTCAATAAATGTTCACTTATTTCTGACCCCTTATCTGATTGCTGAGGAGTAAGTTCATAAGGGACCTGCCTACTGCTCTTTTTCACCTTTCCCGTGGAGAGTAGATGGCGACTAACAGTATCTTTCTACACATCACACTGCCTGGCAAGGGAGTACTTGTTGATGGATTTGACTTAACAGCTTCTTGCGGAACCTCCAGTATCCATTAATGGTTGCCTTGAGCCCTTCTTCCTTTCCAACATCATATCTTCACTGCTAAATTTTTCAAGCCAATACCGCACAGTGTATTTTTTCTTTATTATTAATAAATCTTTATTCTGTTATTTAACATCTTGTAATTTGTTGAGGTAGAGAAAAATACAATAAAAAATAATAAATAAATATTTTTAAAATTACAATAAATAAATCATTATCACTGTGCAAGGAGAAGAGTCCCATCGACCTATTAAAGAGGTTTTAATAATGGGGAATTTAATAATCCTGAGTTGCTTTGGTGGCTCTGAAATTTTTTTCCTAGCAATGCTCTAAAATTTCGTAGTTTACTGTCATATTTCTTCTTTGAAACAAAAACTAAACTAAACTGAGGCTATTTTTTAAGAAGTTGAATGGGATTATTAGGCGAGTGAAAGGTCTANCTTTCTAAGTTCGAAGAATATGAATGAAAAAAAAGCCTAATTTCAATTCATATACTGAAAAATTTACAATAACTACTATATATATATATATATATATACTTGTTGCATCACAAGTTGAAATTATTTTATTAGTTGTCCGATATTGTGTCACTTGAATTACAGCCATTAAAACATTGTTATAAAGAAATGAAACCGGTGCCACGGTAACTCATGGGATCCATTTGGATCTCAAAATCCTTGCACTGCGGCGGTTTTAAACCCCACCCTGGGAAGCTTTTATGATAAATAAAAGCTTGTTCTGAGCCATGGATATTAAGAATGTGATGGCAAACTATATATAGCCCCACCTTCCATGGCCCTAAGTGGTTGAAAGGAAGGCTACCACTTCAATTTAAAAGAAAAACTAACGTTAAATAAAATAAAAAATTAGTACTCACTTGAAATTCAGGTACTTCTTTCTCATGGCTTAGATCTTTTTCAGGAATGAGTTTTTCTGTTACAAAAGAAACAGTTTTTTCATCAAGTAACTTGAGTGAAATAGGATTTGTTTTTAAAATTTCTTCAAATTCCTGTGAAATAAGTGCAAAATATAGAGTGATATAAATTATGTTTGGATTTAAATTTATTTTTCATGATTATTAATCAACTTGGCTTATTAGAAAAATATTTTTCATATAGTTACTGGTTTACTTGGAACACTGTCCCTTTATAGCCCTAATTTATTTAAATATGCGAATAGTTCCTACCACGACAGGGAAGGGTATTACCGGTCCTGTTGGGGATGTAGCCAGAATAAGGATGTGGGAGAACAGGAAGCTGTTGTCTAACTATGGTGTGTTAGACATAGTTAAATTCATTACATTAGGGCATCTTAGTTTGGTTTTAACTTAATAACATTAGCAAATAAAGAAAATATTGACAAATAATCTAAACGGGCTTTTTCAATACTCCCACCCTCTCAAACTATTTTAGTAAATAATTTTTACTTTTAATAAAGAATATAGAACATTTTCTTATTTTCTCAAAGCATTTTCTAATGAAGTTTAAAGGAAGATAATTATGAATTCGGTATGCTTATTGATATGACTCACATTCTATTTAAGCTTAAAATTAATTTAATATTTAAAAGTTTATAGTATAATATAAAATGTGAGAATGGTCGGGGTTTCGGCCAGGAAGAAAAAAATATACACCAAAATTTGGAGTAATATTTTTATTTATGCCAACGTTTCGGCTTAGCTAGTAAGCCATCATCAGGGCTAAAAAGACAATACACACAAATAACAGTAATGCATAAAAATGTACAGATATTTCAATGTTGAAATTTCTTGTTGTACAGATATTTCAATTTTTATGCATTACTGTTATTTGTGTGTATTGTCTTTTTAGCCCTGATGATGGCTTACTAGCTAAGCCGAAACGTTGGCATAAATAAAAATATTACTCCAAATTTTGGTGTATATTTTTTTCTTCCTGGCCGAAACCCCGACCATTCTCACATGATATTCGAGACGGCCAACTAATCATCAACCATGTCTACTCAACATAATCAACGGGGTGCTTCAAACACCAATACACACTCTTCACTACACCGCAGACCCTTCACTCGCTCCCAGATTCACAGGACCCTGCTCACCCCCTCTATCAGAAGCCCAAATGTTACACCTCAAGAAAGATCGTCCAGTACAACAAACACCTGCCAGTCCACATCTCCACTCATCTCTCACACTCACCATGGCGTAATTTCACAAGACTCACCACACTCAACAGCCCTGATGATGGCTTACTAGGTAAGCCGAAACGTTGGCATAAATAAAAATATTACTCCAAATTTTGGTGTATATTTTTTTCTTCCTGGCCGAAACCCCGACCATTCTCACATGATATTCGAGACGGCCAACCAATCATCAACCAAGTATAATATAAAAGTGTATGTATAACTTTAAACGATCCATTTTTTAGCTTCGCCTATCTGCAAAAGGTGCAGAATCGCAGACATTTATCAAAATTCTTGCCTTGTTATGAATGTGATAATATTCATTGATTTTCTTGAGAATATCTACTAAAGGATCTACCTTTTAAAATCACTCTCAGTACTTGCCAGGAACAGTTCATCATCTAATAAAATACATTTAATTAGATTTAAGACACAACGGATTAATTAATCTGTGATTTCTGGAGCTTACCCCTGTGAGACACATGTGAATTACTAGCCTGTTGGTGACTGTTAGGCACATTTAAATTACTAACTTACCTTTAAGTCACTGTTTACATTAATTTCTTTTAATTTGTTAAAAGACTGGGTTAACAAATTGATTGCCATTGTATGCTCTTGTAGTTCCAATAAAACAAACTCTTCTAACATCCCTTTAATATCTTCTAGTTTTTTCTTTTCTAGAAAAGCAGCGTTTTCTTCTAACTCTTTCTGGGCTCGAGAAACATTTGAAATCTCCCCTGACAAGGCTGCCTCAGCTTTTACCTAATACCTTCATTAAAGGAAAAAATGTAGAAGCCAATAAATTAAATCTAATCAATGCACAAAATTTTTTTATTAAGTAATCCTTAATTTTAGTTTTTATTAATAGAATATCATATAT